>JAANSO010001748.1:0-15685 GCA_036507315.1 Lepidocyrtus fimetarius | reverse complement strand
TCCAGGCACCGGACCCGAATGTGGTGGAGACAAAACAAAGAGAGTTCAATGCTATGACCCCGCAGCTACCTGTACTCCCGACTGTAAGGATAACTGTCAACCTAAATGTGATGCAAATTGTGACTGGTAAAATTAATTGCGATAAAAAGTTGTAAACCAAAAACAATAAACAAATTTCAGTAAAAAAAAGTTTTATCATTTATTTAAAATGTAACAAAAAACTAGTTTCTTTTTATTTAACAAGTTTCACTTATTCACGAAACAAGTCCGTGTACATTCCTGGAGTGAGTTATTAAATTTTTCCGATAAAGAAATGAAGCCGGGCAAAGGTCACAATTAATTCTTGACCTTTCCACTTTGTGGATTTGAGAATGTCGGTTTAATTTGCCCTTGTATGGAAACCCCTTTCCACACCATTGGCATTTATAAGGTAATTCTTCACTGTGGACTTTCATGTGATGGTTGCGTTTTCGTATTGTGGGGTAAGCCATCTCGCAATTTTGAAAAGTACATTTAAAAGGCCGGTGCTCCAAATGCGTCTTTTCATGGTTCCTAACCAAAGCTTTGGATGAAAAGGTTCTTGAGCAAAAGGAACAAGGCAGGTTTTTATCTGCAACAAGTGAAATTTATTTAATTAGATTTGAAATGATTAATTTAAACATTTAGCTTTATATGCGTACCACTGTGAACTCTCTCTTGATGCAATTTCAATCGATCTTCACTTTTACATCCGGTTCCACAAAAATTGCAATAAAAAAGCTCATTTTGGTTTTTATGAGTTTTTGCATGCGAGAAAAGTGCAAGATTGTTTGTAAACTTTTCTCCACATATTTCGCAATTAAAATTGCTAATTTTATGTTGTTGTAAATGCAAGTTTAGAAGCTCCTTGGAAGGAAATTTTTTCCGGCACAGGGAGCACTTTTCTGTCAAGTGGGTTTTAAAATGACAACGGAGCTTTAATTGTGAAGAGAAAGGTAAACGACAAAGTGGACAGGGTTTGTAATATTTTTTCTTCACTCTACGGGTTACTGGTGGATTTGCAACTCGCTTTTTCGCACGTTTTTTAGGTTTTGATGCTTCCGCTGGGGTTGACACGGTTTCAAAACTTTCAGTTTGGAAATCACTGTTGAAAAATGAATAATCCTCGAAATTATTAGCGTCGTTAATTGGTTCTAATTTTACTTCCAAGGCCACAATTGGTGCGCTTTCAGACGGAGTAACTGGCTTTTGCTCCACTTCGACGTCTTCCAAGTTAATCTTCTCAATTCTTACTTTTGGCAGAACTCTATCAATTTTTATTTCGCATTTTTTAACCATTTCCCTTCTCAGTTCTTCCACAATTTTGCAATGTTTTAAAAATTTTGTGTCTTCCTCTTTGAAATCAACTTTTGGCATATCCTGTCCCAGTCTCTTTTTAATTACTTTCAAAGTGGACGCAACTTTCATTTTGTAAACTTCAAAGGTTTCATATTCCTTTGAGAATTTTTGAATGATTAAACCACATTCACTGCACAATCTGATTTTAAACTCGGTTTTGTTGAGAAGCGATGGAGATTTACTGGAAAGGGAGTGGAGCTCGGTTAAGTTAAGTTTTAAACAATGGAGAATATTTCCCAGTGAATTGTAATTGCTAAAATCTGCTTCTCCAAAGCATAGAAAGCACTTGTCGGCTGTGTTTACGCTAAACTTGTACCTTTTAAACTCCATTTTTATTAAAAAGTTATCGGATTTTAATTATTTAACTTTTATTCAAGGATAATTTACAAAGCAAATAGTTCTATTGGAGCTGAAGCTATACAAGAATGTTTTTATCCGGCATCAACAGCTGCTGTTGTCCTGTCACATGTTAGAAATGTATTAAAATATTGCATGCGGAGAAACAGAACTTGTGGAGGAAAAATATTAACAAAGTTGCTCAAAAACATTTGAGTTTATCACAAGCTTATGCTTAGCTAACCCATTAAAATGCTATTTTATTTATTCTTGTTGATTGTAGATTTATCGGCCTGAAAGAATTTTTACCTTGTAAGCTACAAACGCACTAATTTTTTATTTTAACGTATCTTAAATAATTTGCCAATATTTGATTATCAAATTATTTATAAAGTGCTTTAATTAGAGTTAAAATTCACCAAAAAAAGGTTGTTTGAAAATATGTTTATCAAATTAGCAAGGATTCTTTCTGCTTTTTGCTTTCCTTTTATACTATTCCGTTACTTTTTTCCCTCTGCTCTACCATAGTTTTCGTTCGGATGACACAACTTTTGGCAAAACTTTAGTGTAGCAGGCAAGCGAGGGGATTGTGCCTTACAAAAAGCTTCCTTGACATTGCACAAGAAAATCTCTGCTGGAAAAGTCTCACTTGGTAAAGTATGATCCCCTCGCAATGATTTCGTTTTTGCTTTCGGACCCCGTTTTTTCAATCTCGGTATAAAATACTTTTGACATAGTTGAGAATAGATGAAAATGTGATGAAGCCTTTCAGTCATGCTTGTTCTTGTGCGTTTAAAAAAATAAATAACTGAGTAAAACTGGTTTGCTAATTAAAATGTTCATAAATACCGGCTTAAAAACATTCGTTTATTAGAATTTTAACTAACAGAAAAACTTTTTAGATTTTTAAGGATAATTGGCGAAGTTGTCTTGCAGGTAATTTTACCAGTCACAATTTGGATCGCATTTAGGTTGACAATTATCCTTGCAGTCGGGAGTACAGGTAGCTGCGGGATCGTAGCATTGAACCCTTTTAGTTTTGTCTCCACCACATTCAGGCCCAGTCCCTGGAGTGGCTCCGCAAGCCGCACAGCCCCCTTGTGTGGGAACCGAGCATTGGCCACCTGAAGGAGGAGGAAGTGGAATGGGAAGTGGAATCCATGGACTCGGACGGAATAAAAATTCTGCAAAAAGGTATCAAAATGCTTTACAAACTCAATTTTTAATTTTTTTTAAATTTCTTACTCGTTTTTAAATCTGTGGCGTTTGCAGAGTCCGTTGAAAAGGTTGCTACTGCAACAAAAGTTGCAATTGTGATAACAAAAAGGGAATTCATATTGGAGAAAAGATTTTTTAATGGAAGCGATTTATTTTACTTCGGTGGGCACAATGGATTGAATGTGAAAGTACGTAATTTTGTTTGAATATTTATATCAAAATGAGATATCGACTCTGATGTCATCATCTAAGCCATTTGCTTGTCTATCGGGAAAAGTAATCACAGAAGTTGTTAAGTAAACATTCAGCACACGCTTACTTTCCTATTTCAAAAATTGCAAGTGAAATTAGACAGACTAACATGTTTTATTGACTTTTTTGTGGCATTGAATCACTCACGTTTATTTATGACGTTAAATTTAATTCAAACAATTATTCCATCTTTGACGTAATGACTAATTTTTGAAATATTTCTAGGCTTTTTCTTGCATCATGGACTTTGCAGAAAATTTGTTCTTTTTATGACGAGGGTTCATCAAATAATCATGTACATAATATGTGCGTACAAAATACGAGAAGCTTATAAATAATGACGGAATGGTTTGATAGAAATGCAAATAAATCTAATTTTGATGACTTCAAATGAAGAACTGAAGCAGTTCAAGCACATCGGTATTAGTGAGCTAGCTTGTAATAAAAACACAAAAGCAAGTCTTTTTGAACAACTTTGTTGTACTTTTTCTGCACAACTTCTGCTGCTACTTATACAATAATGCTTTAATACATTTCTAACATGTGACAACATCAGCAGCTGTTGATGCCGTAAAACAGGTCAGACTTGCATAGCTTTTGCTCCGGTAAAATTATTCCCTTTGTAAGTTAAATTTAATTAAAATTAATTAAATGCCGATAGTTTTTAATACAAAATGGAGCTTAAAAAGTACCAGTTCAGCGTAAACACTGCCAACAAGTGTTTTCTATGCTTCGGGGAAACAGATTTAACTAATTTCAGTAATTATTATGAACATTCTATGCACACTATTCTCCGTTGTTTAAAAATTAACTTAACCGAGCTCCACTCCCTTTCCAGTAAATCTCCATCGCTTCTCAACAAAACCGACTTTAAAATTCGATTGTGCAGTGAATGTGGCTTAATCATTCAAAAATTCTCAATTGAATATGAAACTCTTGAAGTTTACAAAATGAAAGTTGCATCTACTTTGGAAGTAATTAAAAAGAGATTGACCCAGGTCATGCCAGAAGTTGAATCTTTTAAAGAAGAAGACACAAAGTTTTTAAAACATTGCAAAATTGTGGAAGAACTGAGAACCAAAATGGTTAAAAATTGCGAAATAAAAATTAACCGAGTTATGCCAAAAGTAAGAATTAAAAAGATTAACTTGGACGACATTGAAGTGAAGCAAAAGACAGTTTGTTCGTCTGAAAGCGCACCAACTGAAACCTTAGAAATAAAATCGGAACCTAGTTACGACAATTTTGAACATGATTCAACTTTTAAAGAAACTGAACCCTTTGAAACTGTGATAAGCCCTGCGACACCCCCAGTTTCTTCTGTTTCATCTGATAGCGCACCAATTCTGGCGTTGGAAGCAAAAATGGAGCTTTACGACGTCGACGGTTTAAATGATTTTCACAGTGATTTCCAAACTGAAACTGTTGAAGCAATGCCAACCCCATCGAAAACTTCGCCATTAAAAAAACGTGTGTAAAAACCAAAAAGTTGCAGATCCATCACTAACCCGTAAAGTTTTTAGGAAAAGGTATTGCAAACCCTGCCCTGTTTGTCATTTACTTTTCCCTTCTCAACTAAAACTCCGCTATCATTTTAAAACCCACCTGAAAGAAAAGTGCTACCTCTGCCCTAAATCATTTCTGTCCAAGGAGCTTCTAAAAAAGCATCTAAAAACTCATGAAACCAAAACCACGAAGAAGATAAGTGAAAATGAGTTTAATTTTTATTGCGAAATATGCGAAGAAAGGTTTATAACCAAAATGGCACTGTTGTCCCATGGAAGAACTCATAAAAACCGGGATAAGCTTTTTTACTGCAATTTTTGTGGAGCCGGATGTGGCAGTGAAGAACGATTGAAAACTCATCAAGAGACAGTTCACAGTGGTACGCAAACACCAAAATATTTAAACTTTAAACTTAAATTAATTAAAATTTTTAATTGTTGCAGATAAAAACCTGCCTTGTTCTTTTTGCTCAAGAACGTTTCCATCAAAAACCTTGCTGAAGAACCATGAAACAACGCATTTGGAGCCCAAGCCTTTTAATTGTACTTTTAATAATTGCGAAATGGCCTACGACACAAAGCAAAAACTCACCAAACACATGCCAGTCCACAGTGGGAGGCCTTGGAAATGCCAATGGTGTGGAAGGTGTTTCGCCCTCAAAGAAAAATTACAGCGACATTCTCAAATCCACTTGGACAGGTCAAGAGTGAAATGCAATCTTTGCCCGGCGTCTTTTCTTCACCGGAAGAATTTAGTAATTCATTCCAGGAATGTACATGGACTTTCAAGATTGACCGAGACCTGTTAAATATGCAATTAAACAAGTTATTTTATTTATTTTCCCGTTTTTTTGTATCAACTAATCCATATTTATTCCATGAATGAATTTATTGTCTGTTACAAAAAAATAAAGGCATTTTATCTTTTATTATTATAATAATTATTTTAATACAAGTATTGTACTTTATTACCCGGACTGAACTAGAAATAAATAACTTTTTTAATGCGTGGAAATCATCCTTCTTTTAATCTCATTCTCAGCAAATAATCTAACATGGAATCGGAGATGTGCGGGGTAATAAACAAAAAAGCTTGCTTTTTTGTTTTGACTTTGTTGCATCCCTTCACTAGTTCTGTTTCTTCACATAAAATATTTTTGTAACATGTGACAGGACAACCACAGCTGTTGATGCCGAAACACAAACAGACTTGCATAACTTCTGCTCCGTATAAAAAAATCCCCTGCAAAGAGATCCGTAAATAACCGTAAATAAAGTTAAATATTTAAAATCGGATAAATTTTAAATAAAAAATGGAGCTTAAAAAGTACAAGTTCAGCGTAAACACAGCCGACAAGTGCTTTCTTTGCTTTGGCGAGGCAGCAGATTTTAGCAATTATAATTCGCTGGGAAATATACTCCATTGTTTAAAAATTAACTTAACCGAGCTCCACTCCCTTTCCAGTAAATCTCCATCGCTTCTCAACAAAACAGACTTTAAAATCAGATTGTGCAGTGACTGTGGCTTAATCATTCAAAAATTGTCAAAGGAATATGAAACCCTGGAAGTTTACAAAATGAAAGTTGCATCTACTTTGGAAGTTATTAAAACAAAGTTGACCCAGGACATGACCATGTCCAAAGTTGAAGCTTTCAAAGAAGATGACACAAAATTTTTAAAACATTGCAAAATTGTGGAAGAACTGAGAACCAAAATGGTTAAAAAGTGTGAAACAAAAATTAACCAAGTTTTGCCCAAAGTGAGAATTGAGAAGATCGACTTGAATGACGTCGAAATGAAGCAAAATGCAATTCATTTATCTGAAAGCGCACCAATTGTGGCCTTAGAAATAAAATCGGAACCTATTTACGACGCCGACAATTTCGAATATGATTCCAATTTCAAGAATGATTTCCAAACTGAAACTTTTGAAACGGAGACAACTCCAGCCGAAGCTCCAAAACTTACAAAAATAAAGAAAATAAAAGTTAAAAATCCTTCAATAACACGTAAAATTTACAACAAAAAACGTTGCAAAAAGGAATTACCAAATCAAATGAAATGGCAGAGAGGCAACAGACCCTGCCCCCTTTGTCATTTAATTTTCTCTTCTCGATTAAAGCTCCGCTATCATCTTAAAACCCATGTAAAAGAAAAGTGTTTCCTCTGTCGCAAAATATTTCCTTCCAAGGAGCTTCTAAACTTGCATTTAAAACAGCATGAAACAAGCAATACGCAGAAGACAAGTGAGACTGAATTTAATTTTAATTGCGAAATATGTGGAGAAAAGTTTATAAACCGAATAGCACTTTTCTCACATGAAAAAACTCATAAAAACCCGGATGAGCTTTATTATTGTAATTTTTGTGGAGCCGGATGTAGCAGTGAAGAACGATTGAGAATTCACCAAGAGCGAGTTCACAGCGGTGCGCATAATACTTTAAAATAAATATTTAATTAATTATATGCTAATTAAATTGTATTTGCTGCAGATAAAAACCTGCCTTGTTCCCTTTGCTCAAGAACGTTTCCATCCAAAACTGTGCTTAAGAACCACGAGAAAACGCATCTGCAAGCCAGGCCTTTTAAATGTACTTTTAAAAATTGCGGGATGACCTACGCTACAAAGGATGTACTCGCCATTCATATGAAAGTCCACACTGAAGAACTACCTTGGAAATGTCAAAAGTGTGGAAAAGGTTTCGCATTCAAAGATAAATTACTGCGACATTCTCAAATCCACTTCGAGGAAAGGTCAAGAGTGAAATGTAGTCTTTGCCCGGCTTCTTTTCTTCACCGGAAGAATTTAATTATTCACACCAGAAATGTACATGGACTTGCTTTGAGAACAATTGAAAGCTTTTCAAGTAATTAATGGAAGTTAGGTTTAATTGCTTATTTGAAAAGGAAATCATAGTTTGAAATTAGTTATTATAAGCGTTAAAATTAAAGGGTTTATCTTTTAATCCTTGATTTAATGATTTTTTTGTAGGTTAATAAATATTTTAAGGAGAATTTTATCTTGTGTATTTTATGCTGTTTACAAGGATTTTATTTTCATTGTTTTTAACTGTTTGGCACTCTCATGAAGACAGTTTTTGCTCCGTAAAATCCTCATTATAAGACTTTGTTTAGATTTCATTATCATTCAAACTATATCTAATCGGGCGGACATGGAATGCTAGTCATGGGAAACTTGCTTGAAATATACACCAAAGCGAGTCTCTTTGAGCAACTTTGTTGCTTTTTTCCTTCACATAATACTTTTTTACTGATACATTTCTAACATGCGACAGGACAACAGCAGCTGATGCCGAATAAAAACAAACCGACTGCAGACTTGCGTACCTTCTGCATCAAATAAAAATACTCACTTGTCAAGTTGCACTTAAAATTAGATATTTAAAGGCCGATAACTTTTAAATAATAAAAATGGAGCTTAAAAAGTACAAGTTTAGCGTAAACACAGCCGAAAATTGCTTTCTATGCTTTGAGGAAGCAGATTGGGAAAACTACAATTCACTGGGAAATATTCTCCACTGTTTAAAAATTAACCTAACCGAGCTCCACTCCCTTTCCAGTAAATCTCCATCGCTTCTCAACAAAACGGATTTTAAAATACGATTGTGCAGTGAATGCGCCATAATCATTCAAAAATTTTCGAAGGAATATGAAACCCTGGAAGTTTACAAAATAAAAGT
This sequence comes from Lepidocyrtus fimetarius, assembly GCA_036507315.1. Lineage (NCBI taxonomy): Eukaryota > Metazoa > Arthropoda > Collembola > Entomobryomorpha > Entomobryidae > Lepidocyrtus > Lepidocyrtus fimetarius. The sequence continues at coordinate 7,295 of JAANSO010001748.1, read as the reverse complement.
TGCATCCACTTTGGAAGTGATTAAAAAGAGATTGACCCAGGTCATGCCAAAAGTTGAAGCTTTCAAAGAGGACACAAAATTTTTAAAACATTGCAAAATTGTGGAAGAACTGAGAAGCGAAATGGTTAAAAAATGTGAAATTACAACTACCCGAGTTTTGCCAAAAGTGAGAATTAAAAAGATTAACTTAAAGGACATTGAAGTGAAGCAAGGGGCAGCTTCTTTTCCTGACAGCGCACCAATGGTAGCCTTGGAAATAAGTTCAGATCCAACTAACGACGCTGACAATTTCGAAGACGGCTCATTTTGTGATTTCAAAACTGAAACAGTGCAAACGGAACCCCCTAAAATTCCATCAAAAACTAAAAAACGACTGAAACAAACAAAAGTTAAAGAGAAATCATTAAAGCTTAAAATTAAGAAAAAATATTACAAACGCAAAGTAAATCAAAAACCAGTTTCTTCCTCTGAACCAATTGTAGCATTGGCAATAAAACCGGAACCTATTTACAACGCCGATAACTTTATTTTAACCGAATTCCAAACTGACACCGTGACAACCCCAATGGAAAATTCGAAAATAATTGAAAACGAGTTTAATTTTAATTGCGAAATATGCGGAGAAAGGTTTATAAACCGAATAGCACTTTTCTCACATGAAAAAACTCATAAAAACCCGGATGAGCTTTTTTATTGCTTTTGTGGAGCCGGATGTTGCAGTGAAGAACGATTGAGAATTCATCAAAGGAGAGTTCACAGTGGTACGCGCACTAAATATTTAAAAATTACTGAAAACTTAATTAAATTAATTAAAATCATTATAATTTTTGCAGATAAAAACCTGCCTTGTTCCATTTGCTCAAAAACCTTCCCATCCAAAACTTTGCTTAGGAACCACAAAAAGACACATTTTGAACTCCGACCTTTTAAATGCACTTTTAAAAATTGCGGAATGACCTACGCCAAAAAAGATAGGCTCGCCAACCACATGAAAGTCCACAGTGAACAATTCCCCTGGAAATGCCAAAGGTGTGGAAAGAGTTTTCCATTTAAAGCAAAATTACAGCGACATTCTCAAATCCACAAAGTGCAAAGGTCAAGAATTAATTGTAATCTTTGCCCGGCTTCTTTTCTTCACCGGAAGAATTTAATTATTCACTCCAGAAATGCACACGGACTTCCTTTGGGAATAATTGAAACCTCTTTCGTTGAAAATTATGTAACCAACGTGAATCCGAGCGAGCTTTTCTTTGACACGTAATTTTTAGAGAAAATATTTAAATTTAATTATTTTAAGCTATTCTTCAAATAAATAATTAAATTACTTTAATTTTTATATAAAAACAGTCATAATTGATCTTAATTATTGTTTTATTCGCTTCCATTTAATTTCCATTTCATTTTCTACGTCATCCTTTTAAGCAACTTTTCTTGGAAAAGGAGAAAAACGAGAGGTGAGTAGCAAGTTGTTGAGAAAAATACTTGCTTGGGTAATATAATCTACACAAATCTTCCCAATTAGTCCAGCATTCCTTGTAGAGTACAGTCTCCTTGCGAATGGAAAGCTAATGCGACAGCAAAGCTAGCAAGTGATGAATAAGACGGAATCTGACTTGATCTCTTGTGAAATGTTTTTTACTAAAACCGTTCAAGTTGATATTTCAGAGTGGCGTATTTACTAAGTTAATTAGGAGAAAAAACTCATTTCTCATTCAATTTCCATTCATTCTTGTTCTTGATTTCCAAAAATGTAAATGTGTAACACGTTACGAGGGAAATTATTACTTGGGTAATGTAATTTGCACAAATTTTCCTAATTAATCCAGCAGTTTACACTCTGTGGTTTATGGAAAGTAGTTGCTACGCTGAAATTGCTTCCATCTCATTTCTCATGTTTGAATTGAGAGTGAGACAAAAGGGGATTGAACTTCCATGAAAGCAAAGGAAAAGTTGAATAAACCCGTTTAACTTATTTTTTAATATTGATAATTTTTAAAAACTTTACCTCTTTGGAATCAATTCAATTATATTTCTTTTGTGCTCATCCTTTTCCATCTTTGTAATTTACCGTATTTATTAAATATTGATAATTAATTATTTTAGCACAATAGCAATTCACATTCTGGCTTACTTTGCCAAGTAGTGAAGAAATTGCTTAATCTCCAAAAGAAAAAGGTGAAAATTCGTGAGAAAATTCCAAAAAGCATCCAAAAACGGGATTTGTTATGTGTTGCATATTCTCCAACAAGTTCTTGCCTGGAAAGTGTACATTACGAAAAGTCTCGGTTACAAGCTAGGGAAGAACGAACCTTTTTGCGGGGTTCATTCTCCTTGCTTTTGGGTTAAAAATTCTGCTACACTTGCTACACATACGGGAACTTATGGCAGAAATCTGTTTGGGTAAAAAGGAAAGAAAAAAGTTGAAATATCAACGCAAAACAAAGGGAAAAGCTGAAAGAGATTTTTATAAGAATTAGCTTGTAGATTTGTAAAAAATGCAATTAAATTATGTACAAAAAAACTTGATTAATTTAAGATTTTACTTTATGGACTTACAATGATCAGACTATGCTTTAAAAAGGAAAAAAAGTGAATAAAAGAATGACTGCCGCGCTGCAATAATTTTTTATAAGCTTCTTTAAAATAACAGCATTTTGAACGTTATTGACGGTATTTGCGTAGAAGTTGCAGGTTTGAAAATTGAACTGTTTTCTTTTTCAATAAAAGCCAATATTGAGAATTCTATTTATTTTAATTTTTTGCACAATTTTTATCTTCAGGTTTTCATACAAAACTGTCAATATTAATGCTTCCAAAGAATTGAACAAGATTTTGCTTGGGAATTGCAATTTACGAGGAGTTTCTGTTACTAATTAATTAATATGAAAGTTATTTGTCTTATTGAATGAATGGAATTTTTTGGTATTTCAACCCTGGAAAATCAATATTTGATAGAAATATTGAAAAATGAACCAAACAGATTTTTAAATGGGAAGGTTTTGCGTTATATTATCGTTCAGAACACATAAAATGCTGCTGGCATGGAACATTTCATTTGTTTTTATCATCACATCTTTATCAGCAACATCAACGTGTCAAGAGCAGCAAGTTTTTTAAGCTTGAAAAAGGCTGTGTAGCATATTTTTGAAGAAGAAATTGCTGGGGTCATGTAATTTGCGAAAAACTTCTGCTACTAATTAATCCAGTATTTGCAACGTTTCTTTATAAAATTGAATGACTCCAGCGCTGTTTTTGCAACATTTTTAATATTGAAAATAATCAATCCTATTTTATGTGGTTCCAGTTTTATTCATCTGTACTCCCATCGGCAGCAGCGGCGTGTCAAGGATAAACTTTTAAGCAGAGAAACAAAAATGACATCAACTAATTTCAACAAAATTTTTAAAATATTGATGAAAATGAATTTATTGCTAAATGGGAGTTTGTCAAAGGGATAGAAATACTGAAAAATAACATTTTTTTGTACTCCAAACCAATCGGTTTCAGATCTATCTGAATTTTTATTAAACTGGAAGATCAATATTATCTAAATTTAAATGAGTTAAAAATTAACTCATTTTAATTCAAACCAGGACAAGGATCATACAAAAACTGTTGCAAACTGCATGTCTCATACATTTTCATTCTCTTTTTATTCCATTCATTTTTCTCTTAACCAGCAGCTATAACAAGTCAAAAAGCAAATTTTGCAAACTTCCAGAAAACAGCATTGTAGCAAGTACAGATCGAGTAACTCCATGCTTGGGGAATGTAATTTTTTAAAAGCTTCCGTACCCAACTTGAGCATCAATTCTTTATTTGTGCAATATGCTAAACACAACTTGACAAGGTACAATCTCCTTGCGTAAGGAAGGCAAATGCGACAGGTTAAAACGATTAACTTGACGGATTCTGCTCGTTCGTATTCCTCTTTTCTTGTTTAAAGCAGAAGCTGCAAGAGCCTGAACTATAAAGGAAAACGTATGATTTTAAAAAGTTTGCGTGCAGAATTCAATTTTATTATCAAAGAATTTTTTCAGTCTCTTTGCGTGTGCAAACTTTTACATCAATTTTAAAAGAATAAAATTAATCGTGAATGCAAAACGAAAAACTTAAATGATTTTATTTTTAAAATTAAAATATTTCAACCAGTTAAAACTTTTTTTGCAAAAAGTTTAAATTTACAGATTACATATTGTTATTATTATTACTAGATCTACACATCCAGCGTTCTTCATCTGTAAGATCCTTACGCCGTCTGCAAGTTCCACCATAGTCATTGATTTTACCTCTTCTTAGCAAACAACACGTTCCCTCTCCACAAACCTGCCCGCGGTCAATGTCACAAGCAGCCCCGTGCAAACCTTCACATTTCCCCTCTTTCTTATTAAATTCCTGGAACATTCCACATTTGCAAATTCCCTCAATACATTTTAATCCTCCGACTTGATCACAACGCAAATCAGTTTTTAAAGACTCATCACATTTCATTCCGAATGAAGCTTCACAAAGTCCATTAACCGGAAGGAATCCTTTCCTACACCGACATTCATTTTTTAAACATTCTGCATTTGGCGTGCAACTCGTTCCATTGCAAGGTCCTTGCTCAAAACTGAGGCAGGTTTTATTAAAATATTGAAGCTCTCCGAGTTCACAATTGCATTTTCCATCAATACAGATAAGCCCTTTTAAGCAAGGCACGAATCTAGGCCCGTTTGCACAAGGGGCTTGATAACCCGGGTGGCATATTCCATCCGGGGACAGTTCAAATCCTTCATTGCACTTGCATTCCCCAACCACATCCTTTGAACGGTTTGCATTTGATCCGCAATCAAAACATCCAAGGCTGCCCGCCTCACACACGCATTTCTCCAGGTATGGGTCCCAAAATCTGTATTTCCGGCATTTACATTTACCCTTGGTGCATATAAACTCATTTTTGCAAATTTTTTCTTTGTTGCATCCCTCCCCAAAGTTTTTCTTTTCTTTACATGTACCTTCCGGGGTTTGAGTGAAATCTGGAAGGCATTGACAAAGCCACTTGTAAGAATACTCGAGGTGGATTTTATTCGGTTTTGGATGGGAATTTAGATTACAACTGGCGCCATGAACGCAAACGCCAGGCAACTTGGAGCCTCCATCAGTAGAATCCGTTAAGTTACACTGAATTTGAGAACCGGCTCGAATCAGGCACTTTTTTAAAGAGGGATCGTAGAGTTTTAAGGAACCGCAGGAAACTTCATTACGGGACTTTGCATTTTTATTTGAACTACTCAAATTCAACTGATAAATATATTGCGCAAAAAATAATTTGCATTTTTGTTAAAATAGTGCAATTTTTTATATTTTTGTAATTTTTACAAAATCTGCATGCAATTCCAAGTTTGTAAAAAATTGCATGTTCTATTTCTGCAGCAACTTCAGTTGCATGTTTATTCAATTTTTACCTGTTTTTAACCTTTGTATTTTCCTTATGCTTTCAAATAGAAGCGGAAGTGCTTGGAAATACCATCTTTTTACTACTTTTCATGCAAAGATAGATTTTACCTTGTATGATAACGCAATAAAAAGTAAAATCATGTAAAAGTTTGGCTTTTGTAAAGCTTATGAACTTGGTTAGGCATGTTTGTCATGGTTGAACAAAGTTGTCTTGTTATATTTTTTAAAATCAAGTTTTATTTAATTTTAAATCATACACGGATAAACTTCAGGCATTCATAGAAAAACATGTTGATATGATTCACATTAAGCTTCCTTCTATTCAATCACATCTGCGTCGAAAGCTTCGTCGTGTCAAATACAAGAAAATTTCGCTTAGGAAATGTAATTTGGCTAGAACTTCTGTTACTAATTAGTCCAGCATTTATAATTAAAGTTTTTTTTAGCAATGACGTTTTTAATAAATATTTAAAAAACATATTAAAATTGAACAAAACAGGTTTCCTAAATTAGAAGTTGGGTTTTAATGAAAGAAAATTAAAATGCTTTAAAGATATTATCATTTTGATTAGTTTATTATTAGCAAGTCTATAGTTTTCAATACTGTCTATTAAAGTCTGGACAAATCGTTAATGTTTGTCCATATAAGCGTATTTTATCCGGAAAATAAAGACATAAAGTATAGACTGCCAAATAATAATTTTGAAATTTTAGTGGGCCGGTAAAAAATCAAATTCATAAATTCACCGTTGGAAAATAGTTTAGCAAGCTATGCAAATTATGAAAAAGAGTGGAACGTTATTATCAGTCGATAATTGAATTGAATCGATCTGAAAGCATTTTAAAGTCAAATCAAGCATAAATACGGCATAGTTACAAGTTTACAAAATACGAATTTTTGTATAAAAAATTAAAACTAAAAATATGTTAAGTTTTCGCTTCTACAAAATTTTAGAACTCATAATCCCAATAATTGAAACCTTTGGAGTTTTTCCAGTTCATTACAATATCAAAACAAAGTCCCTTGTTTCATCTTCAAATCCAAAATCTTTTACTCGTTTCAATAAAAATTTTAACCTGTGCCTTACATTTTACCAGTTTCAGCCTCTCCAATGCATTAGATCTTATTTAAAAGGAGAACTCAACTCATTTAACATTCTAGCTCTTTTCTCCACCGTTGCCTTAATCCTTTTCATTGCGCATTTACTTCTTTACTTGCAGGGAAAGGAATTCATCGAATCTATAACCGGATTTTTAATTTACTCCCGTTTTGTGCAAAGTAAATACATAAAAGATAAAATTAAACGCAGTTAAAAAATTTAATTAAGCAATTAACTTTTCAGGATATTTACTTCGCGAAGAGCATCCAGACAAGGCAAAACTAAACAAAATCCTGGACTTCTTCTCAATTTTGTTTATTTTCGGGTTAATTTTCGTCGCAATTAGTTTCACCGCTTTTTACTTAATTTTCCCGCAAAATCCAACAAGCCCGGCGTTTTTCCTCCCGGAATTTGCAATGTTCCTCCCAATTCGAATTTTATTTGGGCTTTATATTACATTCACTTGGCGGTGGTCCTCCACCTCGTTGCGTTTTTATACGCTTTTCTTTTAGGCCATTTTCTTGTGCAAATAACAAAAATAATTTGCGAGGAGTTCCACCTCTCCAGGAAAAGGTACAGAACTTTCGGAATATTGAGGTCTCCAAGAACCCTGAAAAAAAACTTTCGCGCAGTGCAGATTTTAATTAACATCGCGCTAAACACCTTCGGAAAGATTTTAATTCCATTTAATGGGATTTTAATGTACATTTCCATTTTCTGCAATGTCATTCTAATCCAGCATTTTAAATATTTAAA
>JAANSO010001747.1:0-15687 GCA_036507315.1 Lepidocyrtus fimetarius | reverse complement strand
ATATGCGGTAGATACTTTATGCACCATCATCGTACTTGTTCTCTAGAAAACCTCAAATTTGGTTCTTTGGAAAGAAATGAACAATTCAGTCTGTCAGGTCCGGCATCCATCCCGTCTCTGTTTATAAATCTTGCAAATTTCTTTGACTGGGGGATTGCCGACTTGGATAAGGTTGCAAAACTGCTTTAAATTTGAGGGAAAATGGAGAAACGTGAAGTTGACATCTACAGCAAAGTTAATTAATGGTTAATTGGCAACATTTAAGGGGTAAGTTCATTAAATTTGATGTAATAGGGGTTCTTTAGTGTGTAGTAAATAGGAAACTAGAGCTGTTAAGTAATTTGAACTGGTTTTTTGATTTTTTACAGATTTGAGGTTTCTTTTGGGTATTCCAAAGTCTTGCTTTGCCCCTTTGGGAAATGATGTCAGGGAAAAGGATCCTTGCAAGTGAAATGTTACGTCGGGAGAGTAGCCCAGCCTACCGCGCAATTCCCACCTTTGTCCAAGAATTGGATAAAATCCTGGGTGGTGGAATAAAGCCTGGAATGATGACGGAATTTGTGGGAGATGTTGGCATTGGAAAGACAACTTTTTGCATGCAACTTTGTTTAAATGTGCAGATTCCAGTGGCTCTTTTAGGACTGCAAGCTGAAGCTATATATATTGACACGGAAAACAGCTTCGTTGGAAGCAGAGTTAAAACTATGGCTAATGAATTTGTAAATCATTGTAATAATATAATTTCTACTAATAAGTTTCCAAACAAAGTTGAATATTTATCTGTAGACAAAGTTATGAAAAGAATTCATGTGGTTAAATGCATGAGTTTGAGAATTCTTCAAAATGTTGTGTTGTCTTTGGAAGAGGTTTTAAAGCGAAATAGAAAAGTTAGGTTAATTGTCATTGATAGCATTGCATTCCCATTTTGCAGTACTAAAAGTGGATTTAACGGGCGAATTCAACTTTTGTATTCTGTGGCACAAGTTTTGCAGTATTTATCTGCCACTTATGATATCCCCATTGTAATTACAAATAATTTAACAACTAGGTTTGATAAATATGGTCGATCTTATTTCGTGCCGTTTTTGGGAGAAGCGTGGCAACACGTTCCTAGTCAAAGAGTACTAATGAGTTGGAAATGTGGGGTGCGTACAGCAGAAATAATTAAATCACCTTGTGTTCCAGAAGCTGAGACTGGTTTTAAAGTTGCTGGAATTGGTATAAGATAATNTGGAAATGTGGGGTGCGTACAGCAGAAATAATTAAATCACCTTGTGTTCCAGAAGCTGAGACTGGTTTTAAAGTTGCTGGAATTGGTATAAGATAATGATGAAATGGAATAATGTAATTGGAACAGCTTATATGTGTTAATCACAAAGGAATTATAGACTTTTGTAAAATGAAATAAATATTTGTCAGTTTATAAGTAAGATTACTTTAAATAGCATGTTGTTCATTTGAGACGATTTATTCAAATGTGTGACCAAGACATTGCAGCTCATCCCGATGTATTCATTCATTTAAAGTCATCATATCGTAACACACTTTTTTGTCTTAATTTCGTAACGTCTGTCTGAAAAGTAATTTTAAATTGCTGCCTTGTTTTTTATACTGTTACTATACGTTTTGTATGCACAGCTGCAAAAATGCATGAGATATTTCCTATAGGTGTCGCATATGCTTCCAGCAGATATGTAATAATTATGTAACGCTAATTGAAAGATTCCTGGTAAGATCATGCGAGTGGGCTTCGAATTCTTTTATTTTCAATTTCATTCTTGAAGAAAGTGGACATAATATTCTGCTCGTGCAAACAAGTGAAAATTGATAAAATTTTGAACATGGATTTGAAATCATTTGACAGTTTTGGTAAAAATTAAAGTTATATAATTACTCTATAATTTATGCAAGTAATTTTGTACATTATTATTCAATAAATCAAAATATTAAAATTCATGTTTAGATAAGAGTACACAGGCTCTGATCATGCAAAGTGCAGTAGCAAGAACCAAATCCTATTCTCCATATAGCAATTTTGCAGTTGGAGCAGCGATTCTATGTGAGGACGGCACAATTGTAACGGGTTGCAATGTGGAATGTGCTTCATTGGGGCTAACGAATTGTGCAGAAAGAACAGCCATATTTAAAGCAGTTTCCGAAGGAAAGAGGAAATTTCTGAAAGTTGCTGTGTCTGCAGTGAACGGCGACCAGCTCACCGCACCGTGTGGGTCTTGCCGACAGGTTCTTTGCGAATTCAATCCCCGAATACAGATTTATCTATTCAATCCCGAAACTAAACTTGTTGGAAGTCAAACCCTGGAATACTTTTTGCCACATTCTTTTAACCCTGAAACTGTTACATTTAATAACAACACTGATCATTAGTTAAAAGAGCTCAAGTATATTTACTGACGATTATAAATAAAAACGAAAAAAAAACTGTTGAAAATATAATTCTGCTATGTAGTATGTCAAAATTTTATTTTATGATATATGTATAATATGACTTAGGTATTATTAAAAGTGTCAAGTGCCTGATTTGACTAAAATATTTAGTTTATTCCGGAAAAATTTGTTGACTTATTTTCCTTTTCTGATTTTAGAATAGAAGCTAGGGTTGTAGCCAGTGTAGTAGACAATGGATTTGAAGCTGTCAATGAATTTTCAACCGAGTTTGATGCAGAAATAAAAGAGGGTGAAATTGCTGTACTTTTTCGTCTGAATCTTTTAGTATTGGTTGAACTTGTTGCATCAGAGACATCCAATGAACTGTCCGGAGAAAGTCCTAGCATTACTTTCTTCCATTGTTTGCATGCCTGTTTATAGACAACAAATATTATCAATTAAACTATTATCAATATTTTTCCGGGGCAATGTAATTTGTATGTAAAACTTTACATGTGGATTCAGAGCAACTCTGAAGAGAAAAATTAAAAGGCCTTGTCCAGCATTTACCACACAGTACATGTATCTAAAGAACACTTCAAAAGGTCCAATTGCCAAAAGTCCAAGAACCCATCCAATACCCAAAAGAACGAATACTGCTGTTGCGCCTTTAATTTGCATGGGAGAAATTTTAATAGTTTGGAATTTGCTGGTCGTAGTACCTCCCCGGGTTCGTTTTGTTTGTTTATAGAGCACACGGAAGATGCGACAAAATATAATCATGTTTGACAAACAAGATGATACCAATGGGAAAGATGTATGCAGCGTAATACATGTAAATATTTGCATGAGCAGACATCAAACACATGTCAGCTCGTCCAACTCGATATACTTCCGGGTGGATGGCAGCACAAACTCCAACAATTATTAAAGGAATTCCTGCAACAAAAGTATAAAAATATTGACACTACAACAGGGAAGAACATATAAAATACAGGAAGTGTCAATTTACCCCAAGCCAAGACAAATCGTTTGATAAGAAACCTATTTTCAGGTCGGACAAATACTGAAATTAGGAGGTCATACATGTGAACAGCTTCCACCATCATCCACGCCAACGAGGTCAAAACTAAATAATGCAATGAAGTAGCTGGAAAGAAGCAATGTCCGTCCCATAAACTCTTGCTCCCACTCACAGATATTATGTGCAGCATTAGTAAGGAACAGCATAGATTGATAAGGATTCGATTTGATCTTTCTCGTCTCAATGACCTTATTAAGAAAACATTTGACAGCATTTAAATATTATGCAAGAATAACTGCCTGCAAATTAATTGCAGCAAAACTTTTACCTGAAAATTGCATAGGTGAATAAAGTCAAAGTAAGACCTACGATGGAGCAAACTGATCCAATAGACGAAAGAATTGAAAGTATGAAGCCATGTATGGAATTATTTATAGGTGCATATTGGGAATCGGGGAATGGAAGTGGAAAAGGTTCGATTAAAGCAGAAAACACAGATAGATGAGAGGAAGTGCATTTGATTCCTGTTTTGCTTTGTGTAGTTATTACTCCATTGGATGACCAATTTTGTTCTTTTTTAGAAAACCAAAGAGGTAAAAGAAATAAAAGAAACTATGTAAATATATTTACGTAATAATTGTTTTTATAGAACCTGTGACCTGTGGTGGCTACCTGTATCGTCCCAATATACGCAAACGTATTGGTACTCCTCTTGGTCAATCAGACTTTCTGGTTGAATAAAAAACTCTACAGGTTCCGCCAAATCTTTAATTTCTCCGTCCAGTTCAATGCAAACCAAACCCCAAGTTTTGTAAGTACGATTCCCATCTTTGCATCCATCTTCTGAGAATTCACAGCCAAAGCTAAAATTTTTTGATGCTGTGGGCAAACAAGTCGAATTTGGTGAAAATGATGGCAATTCAGAATGCTTGTTCCATTCATTAAAGATTTCGTGACTATATGCAGTAATTTTTAGTTCGGGTGGATTATCAGTTTGGTCAAGGGACATTTTCAGAGCTTCTGCAGGTATATTGACCATGATGTTTGTGTTGGTTTTGGTCATGTTATCGGCCGGGTAATTGGAGTTACTTGGAAATTCGAGTTTGGTGTCATAAGCCTGAAGTGCTTGATTTTGAATCGAATGTTGTCCTTGGCTATGAAACTTTGCATTCTCAATAATGATCCCAGCATTTCCTACCTGAACTTTAAAGCCAGGTTTTAATTTCGAAGAAATTGCATGAGAATAGGCTTCTGTTACATTAAACAATTGGCTTCTTTGTTCAGGGGTTATACTAATTCCGTCCACTTCACCATTAAGTTGGGGGGAAACTAGTAGCTCTGCAATGCCGTTTATAAGTTCTTTTGCGCAGTCATAATCATCCTCAGCATACTGGGACATTCTTGTAATAACTGGCCCTAGTTGAAGAAAGGTATACGGGGTGACGGTTTTTAATCTTGCTAACCACAACTGCCAGAGACGGCGGAACGTCATTTTTTCAGGGGGGTATGACAAAATTTCAAAAGTATTAAATAAATTGAAGCGATATTTTTAAACTTTTAACGTGTTAAAACAGGGTTATAAACTTAATGTTTGCGGCCGTAGGCCGCCAGAAATTTTGATTTTGGCAATAAATTAGTATTAAATCAACAAACAAAGTACATGAATTGGGATTAGATACTCTTCTATTTCAAATTTATGTTTGAAATAGAAGATTAAGTAAGTACTTTATTAAGTCATTGTATGCATCCAGGAATTCTTTTACGTAGAAATTAAATCACATTTATCTAAAGTTTTGAAATTTGAAGTCTGATGTATAACTTTAAATGATTTGCTGTACATTATTGGTAAAAATGTCAAACCCAATCACTCAAATGGTCGAGAAAACAAAAATAAGTGAGCTATTGCGGCCGAAGGTCGCGAGAAAAAATTCTAGTACTAAAATAATAGTCAAATCAGGCAATAGAATTGACAATTTTTTCTTTTTATTCAAATTTCAGGGGGGTATGATATACCCCCCATACCCCCCGTCTCCGCCGTCCATGACAACTGCAAACTTTCTTCCCATCCCTTTTGCAAAGAAAACTTTTAATTAAGTGCTTGAAATGCAATTTTTATTTGCAAAAAATATTGTTAGATTTTACCTCTTCTTTGCAATATTTAATCTCACAATTCTCAACGCTAGGAATCCATTTTCCATAACTTTCTACCGTTCCGTCCTCATTAGTTTTTGTTTTTAGATAGCAGTGTCGAATTACCCCACTCGTTTCCGATTTGCTTTCCGTTGTAATTGTAGCAAACTGGTCTAAGAAGGGTTTGAAACCATCGTTTCTAAATCCAAAGGGGCATGTAGCTCTAAATTTAATGCCAGGAGGATACTTGTCAGTTGCTTCTGTTCTAGGAAAGCGAAAAACTCCATATCTAGAGTCCTCAATGATTTCTTCAGGACAAAACACATTAGAGAATGCTAGACTGCACATTGACAGTAGTAGTATATTCCAAAACAGAAACATGGCTTTTAGAACGGTCTTTTGCTGCGTTCTTACTCTTTCTTCACATAAACACCAACTAGGAAAAACTTTACAAATACAGGTGAAAGCAGTGGTAGCTGTTGTTGAATAATGTTTTCTTTATTTTTCTAGCAAAAGTTTATCATTGGGTTTTAATAACTGGCGGGATTTTGCCGTAAATACGTATACGAGTATAAAATATAATAAAATCCGCAATAAAATGTCATAAAACATTATGTAAAATTAATTTGACTTGTAGACTTGTTTGCTAACTGTAAATTGTACTATATTAGCTATGACAGTAGTAATAATAATAAAAATAAATACAATTTATACAGAGTACAGGGTCAAAGTGGAAATCTTATTATTATTGAGGGACGCTTTCCAAATGTGTTAAGGAGTCATCTGCTAGGCCATCTCTTTCTAGTCCAATAATAGCAACTGGGACAATAGCACAAGCAATAGATCTTCCGTTGCTGGTTTTGATAATAACCTTTATATCCGGGCTTAGGGCAGGGAGTGTTGGTCGGACAAAAATTGATGTGCGATACCGGTATGGATAAAAGGGTTTAACTGGGCATACAATTTGATCAGATTTGCAAAGATCCTGCAAATAATAATAGTAATAATGATGAGATGGAGAAGATTAAGGATTATTGTATTTACTTTTAGCTAAATAAAATACATAATGATGTAGAAGATTATGTTTTGTTTTTATTAACTTGAAGTGAAAGTGGTGACGTTTGTAGGTTTTACCTCTGGATCTCCAAGTGTAAGTGGAGTAAACCATCTGGTGAAAATTGCACTTAACGATCCCACTAAGCTATCAGCAGGAATATTAGATATAAACTCCAAGTCCAAGGTGACATTTTCACCTCGAGTCAAGTGACACCGGCCATTCTCACCAACACACGGCAACACATTCAATCTCGTCATAATGCCTTCCATTCCCGAACTGCACTGTTTAAAAGGATATCTTAGAGGATATCTTTCCACTATTTCTGGATTTGTGACAACCCTTGTTATATTCTCTGGATTCCAGCCCCAGGAAAATCCGGGAAGGCCAAATGGGTTTGCAGCGTGTAGTGAAATTGACAGAAAGGTAACCATCAGGGCTGCATGCCTTACTATTGTTACCGGCGTCATCTTGACAGGTTTAATCCATAAAAAACAAAAATGCTTATAACGATCTATTTGTAATTTTTGAAGGTTGAAGTTACTTGCTTAACTGCAGTTGTGATTCTAATAAATGAATTTTTAAGCTCACAATGTTCAAATTTCAAAGATGGCTTGTAAATGAGATGAAACTGGGCCTTTATCATTCTTACAGATTTTACACACAATGTACGTCAAACTACCAGAACGTTATTTACTTTTCTATGTACACTTCAGCTTTGTCAACATCATTTATCTTTCTTAAAGAAAAACAAGTTTGAATTGAGAGAAAGTGTATCGTATAATAATAACATCCCAAACTGCTTCCTTTGCGTTTCTGGATCTAGAAACAAAATTTCTACTGGCAAGTGCATCCATCCCACCCTAGCATAGTTCTGACTAGCGTTTTGCTTTCGACCTCAAGATAATTTCATACATTTTTTTTCTAGCGCTTCTTCTTGGACAACTGGAATAATGCATTTTGTAGATAATAGTATACTCTGCACAATCAAGTGATATACATAACTATCTCAATAATAATCTGATGCAGATTCCGTTTTATTGTACCCTCCGACCACACATTTTTCCTTCAAAAAAATTTCCAGTGCTTAACTAAATATATAATGAAAACGACACATGCTTTGAAGCATTATCATGCATTATGCGCATGAAGTATCAATTTTAATATTATATCACATTTTAGACAATTTCTCTCTAAAGATAAACAATTTTGTTTATAAGAGAAAATACAGGAAGTATGAGAAACAATGCATCTAGTCTTATCCCACGCGAGGAGGAAGAAGTAATTGGACCGTTTTTATCAACTGGGACAGTTGCCTTTAACATCCATTCATAAGCCGCATCACTCATTCCCTGTTGACGGATGTATTCCCCAACCTTTTCTCGTATTGACTTTTGGTATTCATTGAGATAGGCCAGCTGCGTTTAGAGAAAGTTTTTGTGATTAAATCATGTTGACAATAATTGCATTTTACGTCCTTGTACAAATAGTAATTAGCTGAGAAAGTAAACAATTTTTTAAACCTCAGACTCAGTCAGCAAAGAAAAGTCAATTAGCTTATGTTCATATGGGACAAAAGTTACATCTTCAAACCCAATAAATCCCCTTCCCTGAAAGTTGTGCTCTAGTGTAACGTTTTTTACCAGTATCACATTTTCCAATCTGATACCGAATGCATTGTCTTCATAATATCCAGGTTCTAAAAATAAAAATATGCAATGCGATGCTGTAAGATAAATTTAAGTATTGTTGAAGGAAACTAAACACTGAGTTGTGTCAAACCATTTGAGGTGAAAAAATTTGCCCTTAGTCCAGGATCCAAGGAGTTGTGTCCTGAGCCGATTGAAAAGGGACCTTCATGTACATTGAGAAAACTTCCGACACCATGACCTAATTGAATAATCATTTTATGAATGAATGCATTGTTTTACTAAATTTATGCTTTTCTTAGCAAACATTTTTCATTGACTTACCAGTGCCATGATTGTAGTCCAACCCAGCTTCCCACAAAAATTGTCTGTTTAGAAATAAAGCATTATTGTAGGGAGAGATTGTTTTTACATCATCTTATTAACATTGGGAATATACTTACCTAGCAAAACTATCTAATCTTGAGCCGACCATCCTGTTAGGAAAAATTGCTGTAGCAAGAGCAATCTGACCCTTTAACACTCTAGTATAGCATTCTTTTTGATGTGGAGTAGGTTCTCCAAAGTGTATTGTTCTTGTTATGTCAGTTGTACCATCTCTACAGTATGCAGACAAGATAATTGTTGCAATGTTTTACAAAAATGCTTATCAACAAATGTAATTTTAAATTAAGATGAGAAGGATTATTACTTATATAAACCGCCATGAATCCAAGAGATACATATCCGTGTTTTCAATTTTTCTATCTGTTTCCGGAGTTGGCATGTAATGAATGATAGCACCGTTTTCCCCAGAAGCAGAAATAGTTGAAAAACTGTCATCAAAAAAGTTTTCTCGCTCCCTATAGCATTTTTAATTGGCTATGGTTATTAATTTTTTTTTGCAAGTTGAGATCTTTTAAGTTTTACTAGTAACCTTCGAAATTCGTGCAGTTTTTGAGCAGCAGAAATTTCAGTTAGTGTTTTTCCATCATTCATTTCAAGTTCTACCCATGCGAAGAACTCACAAAGAGCAGCAGAGTCCCTAATCAAAGCATTTCGGTAACCTTCAACTTCAATAGAATTCTTTGTTGCTTTCATTAGCGCAATCGGTGTGAGCTGTAAAAGTTGTCTATCACCAGGGATCAAGCGAACAAGAGCGTAGTTTGTATTTTGATTAAACCATATTTTCCCGCTTATTGTGTCAACCTAATTAATAAATAACTTATTGCAATGTGTCTTTTAAGTTCATAAATACAATTTTAAATGACTTTAAATACCTTGTCTTTAAGAACCGCAGTAACACTGTCGTAAGAGTGTATTTCAATCTCTGGTATATTTTTTCGTAATTCTGTTGTTACATTTTGCATTAGCTGGTTTTCATTTATAAACAAATGAAATTCATTTTCAGCTACAAAAACGTAAGCAAAGAAAACGGCGCTGTAATGGATGTCGCTTCCTCGTAAATTCAAGAGCCCTGTGCATTGCAAAAAGAAAAAGTTGTTATGAATAGATGCAGCAGTAGTAGAAATGTTAAAGAAATCTAAAAAAAACTTACATGCAACTTCATCTAATTCTGTAACAAGTAAAAGTGATGCCGAATTTTCTTTCATTCCTTGCCTTACATCTTTCACCTTTTCTTTACTTTCTTTTCCCGAAAATTTCACATCAAGACTAAAGACTGCATCACTTGAACATGACGGTTTATCCTCCCAAATACTATCTACAAGATTTTCTTCTTGCGGAACCAAAGACTTGCCTGCAGATATCAATTCTTGTTCCATACNATCCTCCCAAATACTATCTACAAGATTTTCTTCTTGGGGAACCAAAGACTTGCCTGCAGAAATCAATTCTTGTTCCATACTGTCCCATTGTCGTTTTGTATAAAGAGTTGGATCAACGCCAACTTTAGCTCCATCTGCTAAATTTTGCTTGAGCCATGCGGCTTGGGAAGGAGTACCAGGTTGTCCGTCTTTCATTAATTTCCATAAGTTTGGATCAAGCTGGTTCTCTGCTTGTAAAAAGTACCTACCGTCAGTCCATAGTAAAGCGTCAGTTTGAGTAACAATTGCAGTTCCTGCAGAGCCAGTAAATCCAGAGATGTAAGCTCTTCTTTCATGGCAATCTGCAATGAACTCTGACTATAAATATAATATTATTTTTTATTAAGATTTGAATTAAGTTGCAAATTTTTGGCCCAAACTCAGATATGCCGTATTAAAGAATCTTACGTAATGTGCATCTCCGGATGGGACAATATAAGCTTGGAGATTATTGCTAATTAAGAGATATCTTAAACTAGCCAAAATTGCTGTGTAATTTTTTTGCCACAAGCATGATTAAAACTTTCTTGAAAACGATTATATAGTTGAATGAGTTGACAATGCTAAAACCCGTAGGTATGAACCTTTTGTTTTAAATTTGTTCACATTAGTGAAATTTACAGTTTGGTTCAAAACCAATGCCACTTGAAATCATCACCTGCTATCAACTAATTCCTTAAACAATAATAAAATTTACTCATATGCACTGAAAGATTTACAACATGATTTAAATGGAATTCGTAATAGATGATAAACTACACTTGAATAATAATATACGTCATGCACGTTGCAATAATGACAATGTCTGGAATTGCTGTGATGATAATAATGATACAAAAGGGTTCATACATGTACTAATTACTACAACTTGGCTGGACCAAAAATGTCCAGCGAGTGCTGCTATGTTCATTGGTATTATCGTATAATTTATTTCATTCATAATCATCATAAAATCGTATTAATTTTTTCATTGTTTCAGGGAATCGGGAAGGATTGCGTCTCTTGTATAATCCATTCGTATGCTGGATCATTAGGATAATGCTCTTTTAGGTAATCTCCTACAATTTGACGACATTTCTCTTGATATTCGTTTAAGTATTCAATCTAAAATAAACAATAAATTTAATGAGTAAGCAAACCCCGTGTTTATTTATGTTTTAAATTAAATGCCTACTTCTGCCTTTGTTAAAAGATCAACTTGAATCAGTTTGCGCTGATAAGGGAGAAAGGTTAGGTCTTCAATAGATAGGAATGGTTGCCCGTTGACTCCAAACATGGTCGAGTTAACAACTCTGACTATATTTTCGAGTCGAATTCCGAATGAGCCCTCTTCATAATAGCCTGGTTCTGCGTATTTTATTGGGAATTACATATTTATATTTACACAACTGACAGATTATTTTATAGAATAAAGATAAAGCGATACCATTTGACGTAAGCATATTCTCCTTTAAACCTTGATCATCCGGTGCAAGGCTATAATCATATGATATCCTTGAAGGTCCTTCATGTACATTAATACCGATTCCATGACCCGTCCCATGGTTATAATCCAATCCCGCTATACATTATATAGTAAGTCTAGTGTCACTAGTGAAAGAATTTAAATTATGGTAAAGAATAAAATTATTTACCTTCCCATAAGTATCTTCGAGCAAAGGAATCTAATTGGTTTCCTTTTGTATTCTTTGGAAAGACTATGCTTTGGCTACTGCAATTTGTCCTTTTAATACCCTTGTATAGCACTCTCGGTGAAAATCTGTCGGAGTTCCGTAATGAAATGTTCGAGTGATATCAGTCGTTCCATCCCTTTATAAAAATTAAGCTTAATGAATAACTTTAAAATTATTGTTGATTAAGAATTGTTGAATTGATTCAATTTTCACACATGTAAGTTGCTCCAGCATCCAATAGAAACATGCTGTTAGGGTGTAACTTCCTTATTTGTTTGTTCCGTAGGTCTGTAGTGAATTATTGCTCCATTGGAATCGCTTCCGGCTATTGTTGTAAAGCTGGTTGTAATGAAAAGGTCACTTTCACTGAAATAGACAAGTTAACAAATAAAATTAAACATAAGCCACAAATAAGATAACATAAATTGACATGCTATTTACTTTCTTAAACTCATGAGCTTAGCAGAGGCAGAAAGTTCCGTGACTTTCTCTCCAGAAAGCACCGACCGTTCTACCCATGAATAAAGTCTTGCAAGAATAGGCGGCATCCCGAATCAAAGCATTTCGTATCCCTTTAATTTCTTCCTCGTTTTTAACCGATTTCATGGGAATTATGGGTGATAATTCAATATGTTGACGATCTTCGGGTACAATGCTCACTAAACTGTAACTACACGTCTTGTCCAGCCAAATTTTTCCTACAGTCGTGTTTACCTGCACACAATTTTGTTGATTAACCAATCCATCAGTAAGAGAATATGTACGTTTATACTATAATTTTTACTTACAAAGTTTTGTAGATTGTTATTGATGTCTGAATACTCATGGATGCTTCCACCTTCGGCTCTGATGGCGTTTCTAATACCTTCGTTCACCTTTCCCGGGTTAATAAATAATTCAAAGGAATCCTTTTTAACAATAACAAATGCAAGAAACAAGGCAGCAGATGGAATGTCACGGCCACGAAGATTAAGCAACCCTGTTGAAGAATTTACATAATGTAGTCATCATTATTTTTAAAGTTGTTTTAAAATTAGACAAAATGTTACATGCAATGTCGTCCAATTGATTAATAACGACTCCTTCGACATTTCTATCAGTCAAGATTTTCCGTAAATCAGACAGTTTATCTTTGGTAGACCTTCCAGAGTATTGAATAGGTATTTGTAGTAGAGTTCCGTTAGGACAGTCAGGTCGTTCATTGCCCCAAACAATATCAACTAAATTATATCGAACTGGGACTAGTCGTTGTCCACCTTCTCTCAATTTTGTTTCCATGCTAGTCCATGAGGTTTTGCTATAAAGTGCTGGATCAACTCCAATAGCGTCATTGGGCTTTAAATTTGAAGTTAAATACTTTTCGATTGACGGGGTATCAGGTAAGCCTATAATAACATTTTATATATTTCATTTTTACCGCAAAAGTAAAAGTAAAATGTATTACAAAATTTCCTGTACCATCTTTCATTAACGTCCAGTTATTGTCGAGTTCCTCTGAAGCTCTGAGTGAAATACCGACCATCAGTCCATAAAAGTGCCTTTGTAGGTGTAATGACAGCAGTTCCAGAAGATCCAGTAAATCCTGATATATAACGCAGTCGTGCAGAACAAGCAGGTACCCTTGTTCCCTGGAATGAACATACATATTTTCGTTTAAAATATTTTTTAAAGATATCAAACATTTTATGATTACCTGGTGAGCATCATTCAATGGAATAATATATGCCGAAAGCGGTGATTCGCCAACTATTCCCGTGTCATTCATCACCTCCCGCAGCAGCAGGATTTGTAAAGTCGTATTCAGTGCTAGAAGCATTTTTAAAACTTTTCCTAACAATTTTAAACTTTTCGAACTAATTTAATTGAATTTGTTAATTGTGGTTCATAATTTGTGAGCAACAACAAAAGGTGACTAGCATTAATACGAGGATATGAGTCTTGTTTGTGAATATCCGTGCAGTACAAAAATACTTCTCAAATTTAATATCACTATCCGTATCAGTGGCGGATCAAAAGATAACACCGGGCGATATTATCTCAATTCCTAAAATATCTAAAGTAATTAAATTTTAATAACAAAGAAAGCATTGTTCATCGGTCAAGCACAGAAATTAAATGAAATATGAAATGAAATTTAGGATATGCATGGAACTCAAAAGCTGCATCATACAACAAAGTTTTTAACCAAGTATTGATAGCGGCATAAACATACGAACGAGTGCTATACCATGATCGATGTATGATGCAGCGCATCGCATATATCAATGTGCTTTTTTGCTTGAACTTAAAAATATTGGTGAAAACAGCTGCATGAAGCAGCTTATTTGGCCAAAGTGAAGGAAAATTTAAATGTTTTTAAAATAGATAATTAAATTAGTTGATTTCGCAAAAAGTAGGTTCCCTTGAGGGTCATTAGGCAAGCGTGGGTGGTGAGAGTGGGTCGAGGTCGCCTGTTTCATTGTAACTTATCGTAAGTAAAAAACAATATTCTAATTCAGCATTGAAAGAAATAGTTTAAGGAACCATGTTTTTGTAATTTTTAGAATGATGGCATTAGCAAGCACCACTTTTGTTTCCGGTTTGAAGGCAGTTGGTGGAGTAAAGCCCAGACTTTTATTATCTGGTGCAAATTGTTCTTTACCAGCAAAAATTTTAGTCGCCAGTATCACTGGAAGGGCAAGCAGGATTGAGCCTTTGGAAAAGGCTGCTCCATGGCCATATCGGGGTAAGTGAATATTTTAATTTTAGAAAATACTAAATTGGTCTGTAATTTTTAATAAAGTTATTTTTACTAGAGAGGAGCTTCTTTAACTGGCACGCATACATCGACGGAACGACAAAGAGATTCAATGAAAACACCAAAGTAATTGTTGTCGAAGGCCCACCTGCCATTGGAAAATCTGCAGTAGCACGGTCTTTAGCACAGGAATTGGAAATGAAATATTTTCCAATGGTAACTAGTGATCATTACTACATAACCCGGTACGGCCACGACTTGAGAAAGATGGATCCGGATCTGCCGCCCCGTCTACGAAGCTTTGATGAAAAGGATTTCATCAAAGACCCAACAAACAAGAAAGTTATTTTATTGCAAATGCATTTGTGGTACCGAAGGTTGGAACAATATATGGATGCGTTGGCACATTTACTTAATACGGGCGAAGGCGTTGTTTTGGATCGGTGCGTTTTCAGTGATGAGGTTTTTGTCGACACTTTGTACGAAATGGGCTACATAAAAAAGAACGAGCGTGCTGCCTTGGAATCAATGAAGGATAGGGTGAAGGAAAAGCTCATGAAGCCACATTTAATAGTTTATTTGGATGCACCAGTTTCAGTAGTTGAGAGTAATTTGAAGAAGAGAGGGAAAGGAGAAGAGAAAGTTTGGAATCGTGAAATGCTCACGAAATTGGAGCATATTTATAAACATACGTATTTAGAAAATATTACTAAACATGCAGAATTGTTGGCATATGATTGGTCCACTCCTGGTGACGGAGAAGTCATTGTGGAAGATATTGAAAGGATAGACTTTGATAGATTTGGTATTCATGATCCAAAAATGGAAGATTGGAGAATAAAAGATGATTGGGGCTGGGCTGAAAAGAGGTGGTTGTAAGTGAACCACACTAAATATTATAATAAATATTTTTAGTACCATTAAATCAAATACTAATTTTAAATTAATTTTGGATTTATTTGTGTTTCCTCACAGCTTTACTAAAGATAAAGTAAGAACACTGAATAACATCAGCGTGACACCCACTATTGATTGTCCAATTTTGGATATTCTAGGAGACGAACAAGAGGACTATGAAAAAGCGCTTGCTAAGGTTTGATGGATTCTTGTACAGTTGATCTTCTCTTGACTCGTATCCTTTCAAATATTTATATTTAATTACATGTACATGTCGTTTATTTTTCTAGATTCCCGGAACACAATATGGGCCTGGTTTTAATGAAGATGCAG
>JAANSO010001746.1:0-15695 GCA_036507315.1 Lepidocyrtus fimetarius | reverse complement strand
CTGTCCACTGATGAGCTATCCCGATTCATGCGTGCACCACCAGTGTCCTCCTCCCCCGTATGAAAGGAAATGCCAGGAAGTTGCTCCAGACTCTGGACGTCAAGAATGCTGTCCTTCGTATTTCTGCGAGGAAGACATCACTCCAGACTTGTGCCATTTTAGACTACTTGAGCCAGGTTGTCACAGTCCCCCACAAAATAAAAACAACTGCGTTGGATTCAAGGACAGCCACGGCTGCTGTCCTAAATGGCAATGTGAAGGGGACACAAAACCTGGAGAGTGTCCAATGGAAGCCTTGGCCCGGAGGAGGAATATCTTCTATTGATGGTCAAATTACTCATTGCTTGTCACACCATACCAAAAAATTGTTTACAACTAAAAATAATAATACAAATCTGTTTTAAAAACATAAAAATACAAAATACATTGGAATTTAACTGCTCGAAAATACACTGGTGAAGGCCCTTTAGTTAGGGCCTTGCCCTGTTGCATATTGCCTGTAGGTTTCGGATGTTGGAATCGTTTATTCTAATATTTTGTTTCTGTTTGGTGTTTAATCGTTTTATCTCTGTCTATTCGCTTTGCAAGATTTTGTTATTTCAGTACCTTCAAAGGACCTGCAAGGCCCTTAACTTAATGTCTTGATAATATTCAAGTTTGAAAATTAGGTATTCTTTCCAAACACTTCACTTTGCTTATTATATTTTTCGGAAAAAATCTATTTTTTAAAAAATCAGGTGCCTTGATAAGTGCCATGGGCCCTTTTATTTAAGGGTCAACTACGTAGACCCTGTTAAGCGCATTAGAGCTTTGTATTTGAAGGATTTTTTAAAATCAGTTGAAAATTAAATATTTATGCTTAAGTTAATTTCATGAAAAAAACGCCATTTAAAATATTTGGAAAATAACGATATAATCATCATATAGTCAATGCAAACACGCTTTTGTTGTAGAAATTCATCTCCTCCAAACATCTGACTTTTTTGGAAGGGTAAATGTTTACAACTGGGTAGGAAATTTTTGGTTGCGTTCACAGTCAGTGATTATTTAATTAAATTCGGTAATTGTATTTAAATTTTGCCAAAATTTAATCAGTGCGCATAGGTTTTAATTGGTGTAATAATATTTTCTTCTTTCAGTTTACAAATTGCCCGTGTTCCGAATTTTTTAAATCGGCCAATAGGAACTCCCTCGGAGTTTCTGGTGTCGATGATTAGTCAATTATAATTAAGAATAGAGAGCCAATTGGAAATCTTGGAGTGTTTCCACGGCTCTAGATTCTAGTTATTTTGATTGGTGTAATAATATTTTCTTCTTAATGTTTACATAATGCCCGGGTTCCAAATTTTTAAAATCGACCAATAGGAACTCCCTCGGAGTTACTGGTGTCGATGATTAGTCAATTCTAATTAGAAATAGAGAGCCAATCTTGGGGTGTTTCTACGGCTCTAGATTTTAGTTATTTTGAATGGTGATAATTAAATTCGCCATGTGATTCGGTAATCAAGGCTTCAGTATTACCCTTTTTAACGTAGAAGGCAGTTAGTCAACTAATTTTTATCAGTTTACTCTGCCAATTACAAAGGAAAAATGACAGACTTTAAGTTAAAATCAATATTTAGGTCCGTTTACTAATTAACAGTTAGTAAAATCATAACATTTTGTAATTAATTGGGTTTGAACAAGTCGTCAGCTGTTAATACCGGAAATGGTTACAGGAATGTTTCATGGGAGTAAATTACTATTAAAGTTAACTGTTAACTAATAGTAATGAGGTATTGAGTAAAAGAAGAGTTTATTTTGGGAAAACTAGTTGTTTTCAAAGATTTACCAAATGGTACTTAAAGATAACTGCTATTATTAACAAATAACAAAGTGCAATGGGCTTTTCAGTTAAAATGACACAATGATTCAGTAATGCAGTTAGTAACTAGCAAGATATTAATGTTTTAGTAATGCCATTAAAATGAACGCTGTTAGTCAGCTGTTTATTGTGCAGTTAGTAAACACGTTTCAGGAATGGCATTAAATTGTCTCCAAATTGTATTTAACGTCGCTATCCAGTAAAATTAATCGGTAAAGATTAAAAGGAGTTCATTCTTTTAAAAGTAAAACGCTTCTTTTGCTTTGCAATTAGGAAAAGAACTCATCATAATAACGTTAATATGAGGAGAAATCTTCATTAGCTCCAAACACAGGGGCGGCGTAGCCGTGGGGGAAGGGGATATTATTCCACCTGGTAGTTTATGAAAAACTATTTCTGTAATTTAATTGCTAATGAACTCCTTATTAAACCAATTGAGCTTTTAAATTGTTGTCTGAGTGAAGGAGAGGTTATATGAGAGTTTTAACTCCATCTTCTGTTTTTTCCTTGCACTCTTTGCAGGGATGATCTTAATAAAAAAAGAGTTCTTTGTTTCTTCCACAAGGGCTACGGTACGCTCATTGTCTACTTTTATGACATTTGCTGCTTTCTCCTTCATTCTCCTCAAACTTTCTCGCAGCATTCGGCCAATTGTGTTTGGATTTGCTCGTTGAAATGGCCATTTATTAATGAAAACTAAGCTTTTCAGCTTTCTTCTTTTAACTCGATTATTTCAACCGTTTCAGTCAGTTTTCATTCATTTAAAACGCAGAAGTATCTGATTTGTTAGACTAATATGGTATTGCAACTTTCAAAATAATTTTTTAAAAATCATCTTCGTTTGCCCAGCAGCTCTTGTACCATGAGCTAAAGACATTTTTAACTGGTTTAATTCTTGAATATTTGAAGAATCCAGTGTCTTTCCTTTTTTCCCAAGACCAACGGCCTCGTCACGCGCAATTCTTCTAACGTTGGTTCAGATTATCTCTGAATAAGCTATTTTCTGTTTGATTAGTAACAATAAAGCGTGTCTAAACTGATGAAAACTTTAATGGAAAAACTTTTATTCACTTTTCTTCATTATTTACAAAATTTAGCTATCATCTAAGCTTTTGCAAAAGTGAATACCAGGGCAAGTTCATGAAGGCCCAGAGACATTTTCCTTTCCGCCTTTCCTTCATCCAGAATTAGATTGATAACACTACTATCCAAGCAATTTAGCTTTCCGGTGCTGTACATTTGTTTGTTGCGCAACTATCAAGACTAACTTCACTCAAAATCAGCAGACTTTGAAAAATGATACGACTCAAATGATGATTTAAAATGCTAATGCATAATTTTGGAAAATGCTTTGTATTCCCGTCAGGTAAAGGCATAAAATTTAAAAGATTATTTTCTCAGCTAATTTATTGGTTGGAATCAGTAGATGTATATTTTCAAGTTACCTCTTCCGTCCCGGAAGGTAATCTATTCCAAATTAAAGCAATTGTCTTTACTAAAATCATGCTGGTAAGGAGCAGTTTCAAGTACAAGAATGTTGAAGCTAGGGAAAGAAAATAGTCTTGAAATTATACTGCGTGTTTGGAAGGCCCCACAGGCAAAGAAAACCTAGTTTTGTTTAATGCAAATTGTAATTAAAAGAGTTGGCTAATTTCCATCTGTTTTATTACTTCATGTAGTAGCTAATCTCTAATTTATTTCATAAAAATTATAATTCTCTTTATGTGGGGCATTCTGAACCATTTGCACAAAAAAATACAAAAGTTAAAAAGTTATTGCAATAATATTCAGAACTTTTTGGCTAACTACTAACTGGCATTGGTACGGTAAATGTACAAGGAATGTGCACTTTGACTACAAACTAATAAACTGAAAATAGTTCATTTGAGTTTTGAAATCTGACTTCAAGTTTATTTTGAAACTTTCTTTTCGCAAAAAGTTATTTGGTTTTTTAAGTAATTTAAAATGCGCACTAACAATTATCCATATTTTTGCTATTTTGCTAATTCAATTTTCTTCCTGTGATTCCCAACAGAATTTTATCTACGTGGAGGAAGCAACTAGTCCGTAGGTTGTCACTTTAGCAAATGCTATAGAAATCTTTTAGCAGTTTTGTCTTTTAAAATACGCTGAAAGTTTTAAAGCTGACTACATGTCATATGTTTTACTAATACCTGTAGCTTGCTTCCAGGTTTTTAGGATTGTCATTGCTGGTCTCACACGTTAGCCGTGTTTTTTTTGGTAATTTGCGTTTGATAAAACATAGTGTTCTCAATTCTAAGCAGTTTTACTATTTTTACATGATTTAACCAGAATTTTATTTATTTATTACAAGATATTAGAAGAATTATATTAGCCAGTGTGAAGTCAGTACCTTAAGGCATCAAAATATGGCGGAGCGAAATCTAATAGAAGGTGAATAAATCGGTATTTTTGCATAACTGAAACATTTAGAATATGCTTTAAGCCAGTCTTTTTTTACTTTCAGGGACAATGATGGTGCGGCTCGCATGTCGCTTTCGCCAAGAGAATCTCTTCAAGTCCGGTCAAGAGACTGATAATCGCGTTGTTAAAGAGTTGAACAACGCGGGCATGTGGAATCCAAATAAACTAAAGGAAACGCTAGGTATTAACGTACTTCAACTATTTTAATTTTCACCAGTGACAATATTCTTTACATAACTGTTTGAAACTTTGAAGTAGTGGTAATGATTTTTGTATCTTTAGAAAAAATAAAACATGAAAAACTTTTTTTTGAAATATAAATGCAAAAGACTAAATCATTTTGCAAAGTTATTTAAAAGCGACTTCTTTCCTCATTTTTGAAATTAACTAAAACTTTCTATCTGAGCAAATCACAATATTTATTTACTTTGCATATCAGACAAGACTCAATTAAATATTTTAAGATTAAAAACAGATTTTGTTTCCATTACATTTATGTCAAGGATTTTGTCGCCCGCTGCATGTCATAGTTGATTTACTCAATCTATGTTTATTTTTAAATTAACAAAGATATTTTGAATACGTTCAAATAAAAACCAATTATTTTTATAGTGGAAATTCAAAAGGAAATTGACTATCCTACGATGATAAACTTCAAAGGTGGAGTTGCCAAAGTCACCAACAACCCAGATTTAGAGCAAACTTTGGCTCAATGTGAATTTTTAAATAAGGATGAGTACGTTAATCAGATTAGGACAGTTAAAGGATTCATGAATAATGGAACTACGTAAGCTACAAATGTAGTATAATTTAAAAATAAAAATATTTCAAATAAAATTAAAGCATTTAAATATTCGTATTAGCGACGAAATCTTGGGAAAACGGCTGCAGGATTTACAAGGGAAATATAAAGCCTACTGTTTTGAATACGCAGCATACGAAACACGTGTGATGGATCAGGGATACCTAGCCAAAGGATTTGAACTCTATAAAGTAAGCAAACGTTTTGGGAGCTTTTTATCTTCCAAACAGTTTTTGAAATTTTTAATTTCAATATATTTTTAAATCCTAAGGTGGATACCCACATTCACGGAGGCGCTGTGTGCTCTCAGCCAATGCTAATAAAATATCTAAGACGGCAGCTCAGGGACAACGCTAATGAGATTATCGCTTATCGACAGGGAGTTCCAGTTAAGTTGAAACAAGTTTTTCAGGAGTCTGGTATTGAGCGCGCAGGTGACTTGAAACGGTCTACGCTAAAAATGAGCGCAGTAAGCGGATATATTTCTTTCAATTATTTAAAACCTGATTTTATCTGTATGCGTTTTTAAAAAATCTAGATATGTTGTTTAATTAAGAGAAAGTTTCGTTTTTAACCTTAAGTCGAGTAATATTTTTTACTTATTTGCTATCTTTTTGCAATTTGTTTATAGGAAGTCAACGAGGAGAATTATATACCTATATCGTTTAACGTATTTAATTCGAAGTTTATTCCGTGCCAGAAACCTGAACTAAAAAAGCACTTTCTCAACATCAATAATCTCAATGATGGGAGGAAGTTTGCTGGAATACTCTTGGTAATAACAAAACGAAATAATTAAAAAAAAACAATTTAACAGTAGCTTAAATATTGGCATGTCTTGTTTATTTTATAGGAGGCAGGTGACGAGGCCGAAATTCGGAAAGAAGTCCTCGAGGTGAGGATCACACTCAAGGGGTCCCACCCGGAAGAGCTGAAGTTGTTGGCGAACTGGGCTGTGACGAATAAAATCTTTCACAAACACATTCGTTATCTCATACAGATTCCTAGGACTTTGTAAGTTAATAAAATTAAATTTTTCATGTAATCAATTCCCAAAGAATAATTTAAATCTGCAACTTTTGTGTAAAAAATACGTCAAATTATTATTTCAGCCATTTAATGGATTCAGTTAATGTAAAATCGTTTGAAGACCTGATGAAGAACATATTCACACATGCAATTTATGCCTCATATAATCCCGAGATTCTAAAAAATGTTGCTATATTTTTAGACCACGTAAGTAATTAGAATTGCGTATAAATTATTCAATATTTTTAACATAAACTTTAACTTGACACTTAATATAAATACAGGTTGTAGGCATAGATCTTGTAGACGACGAAGGGGGACATGAATTTCAGCTTACTGAAGTGGACTACGCTTCTCCAGAACATCTTGGAGCAGGGAGCAGAATCCCTTATACGTATTTTCTGTACTATATATACAGAAACCTTTGTGTTTTAAATCGAGTACGAAAGTATTGTCTTGACCATGAGAAGAACGTGATCCATAGAGGGTTAGTTGTTATAATATGAATTTGTATATTAAGTAGTTTTTCTCCGAAAGCTGCCGAATAAAAAAAATGCCTTTAGTATTTTAGAAACAACAATTCAAATTATTCATAATAAAATTTATATACTTGCAATTATTTTTTATGACTGCACACACATGGAATAGTTTATTTTAAATTGCAAAAGGTTAAAAATGAACTCTCACGATTCAAAAATTAACTTGTTTGTTTCAGGGATGAGGAAAAGGAAATAGTACTACGCATGAGACCCATAAAGCTGCGCCCGCATTGCGGAGAGTGTGGTTCAGTAGATCACCTAGTTGGTGCGTTTCTTTTGGTTGAGAATGTGAATCATGGCCGCATGCTTAAAGAGGTATGTTTCTTTTTAATAATTTTCAAATTAAATGCAATTAAAATGCGCAATTTTGTTCTTTATATAATTGAAGAAATTATTTATTATTTGCAGGCCGGTAATACGTTGATATATTTGTATTACATTAATCAAGTGGGCCTCTCCTTTTCCTTGATTTCAAATCACTGTTTGTACGAACGATACGAGTTGACCCCTTTCAAAAGATTCCTGGAGGTTGGTCTTCGCTTGGCCTTAACTACGGATGACAGGACAATCTTCCACAGGACAGAAGATCCCCTGTCTGAAGAGTTTCAAATGGCCAAGGAACGGTTGGGAATTACCAATCCAGAAATAACTGAATTGTATAGAAATTCAATTAAAATTTCAGGACTAACGTTTGAGGTAAGTAATTTTTTCTTTATCGTAATTAAAGCATAAAACCTATTGATTCTTTAACTAAATAGTAATTTATTTTCTTTTAATAAGAAGTGAATTTAAGAAAAACAGCCTGTTTTAAAGCATTTTTTGTTTAATTGACGTCGTATTTTTTTGAAAATAAACTTTTAACTCTTTTGTACTTTCAAACTCTTTATAAAATCAATTACTTTGGGACGCCTTTTATTTTCAAATAAGTCAGATAGAGTATCCCTCAACACTTAATGACTACAAAATTGTCTTATGTTCTTTACTTGCTTTTTCAACAACGTTTTATACTTTATTTATTTCAATTAAATTGTTTTGCTACTTGTTTTAAAGGACATTTAAAGTTTAGATATGTGGTTTATTTGGTTTAGGAAAAGGAAAGACTCCTGGGTCGTAAGTTTCAAGAGGACGATTTCGAAGGAAACGACGAAAGGCGTACCAGCGTCCCTAGCCCGCGGATCCGAATAAGGGCACAGAGCCTACTTGAAGAATTGGACTTCGTCTTTACCGGTGACGTTGGCCGATTCAAATAATCAAGATATATAGAGAAGATAATAATGTTATAAATCGAGGTCAATATTTCGTTGGGATTATGAGTAGTACAAATACAAAGGCTAAGTATAAAAATTAAAACCTAAATTGGGGTAAAATTGTATTATAAAGCAAAAATGTAACCGGTAAGTAGTAATTAAGAATAAGTAAGGTCAGGCCTTTTATCAAGAAATTTAGCAGTAATAATTTGAGATTTTAAAGAAATAAAATTTTTGATAGGGCCATTTTTAAACCTTGTTACCTTTCAAAAAACCTACGGTGATAGATAAATAAGCAGAAATGAAACATTCTGAAACGTTCTTGGTCAATCTGAGCAGGTGAACAGGTTTTTGTTATTTGGTGAGAAAATGTGCATTGTCAATGAAAGTAATGTAATGTTTCTGCTCATAGTTTCAAATTTCATTTTAAGGTAGTTGCAGATTTTTTAAGGATATGAAACAAAAGAATTAAAATAACGTTAACACAAGGAGAACCATTTAGTTAATACATGAATCTGTATTACAGTATTTAATTTGAGAATTTAGAATGTTTCTTTAAATAATCGTCCCTTATGATCGATCCGGTGGTGTTGCATTCTCCCTTTAGTTTTTAATGTAGATTATTTTTAGAAACGAAAGAATTAGTTTAGGCATTCGAAAAATCACAATTAGATTTGTTTTCCAGTGAATAGATTTTCTAGTGTTAGTCTCCTCTGCTCTTTAGCCATAAGAAACGGATGCAAAATCAAAAGTTCTCGTAGAAAAATTAAAACTTTTAATAATGGTTAATGATAAATGGAACGTGTTTTTACTCAGCTATAGTTGTGCTAGTGTGAAGGTTAAGTTGGCGTTTTATTTTTCGAAGTAATTTTATTGAGTATATCGCAGAGAAATAAAAATTAATTGTTTTATCGTACTAAGATCACTATTTATGCGATAATTTTACAGAAATTAGCAATTCATCAATTGATGGACAAAAAGCATTTAATTTAAGAAGTCCAACGAACTTATTTAATTTTGGGTGGATCGGGTGCTAAATTATCGTGTTAACTTTTAATGTTGTCGGTTGATTAGTGTTCAGATTTGGATAAGTAAATGAAGGTTTTTTATAAACTTAATTAAGCAATTACACTTACATTAGTTATATAACCAATTAACTAATAAGTGTTAAAGTAATATTATTTATTCATTAACTATTTTGGTGAATGTAATTACTTTTTTGTGAGATTTATGTTCTTAGTAAGTAAACTAAATTACAATTTAGCCCGCTTAGTTAATCAATTAGAAGAAATGTGTGTGCAAATCTTCGTAGGTTAAGTTTGTTGCAAACATTTATCAAAATACATTTCTGTAAGAAGAATAAATATGTCAAAAATCGTTTTGTTAAAATTTTCAATTTTTAAGTTCTTTGCATTTATTTTATTTATTACTTTGCATCACTAGCATCTCGCTCGTGTACATCATGGCCACCATATTTATTTTAAAGTAATACTCATGACATAATTTTTAAAAGAAATATCTATATACTTTATTCTTAAAATTAAAATTACTTAGTTTAAATTTAAATGAAACATTATGGTAGAAAACGGTCATTTATAGCATCATATTTAGCGGCATGAACAAGAAATTTATATATAAAAACAAACCAAATTAGTTTTAACAAGTAGCATATAGTAATTAAGGTAAACTTAATTTTAAAAAATTAAAAATATGCATAATAAATATGACTAATTTTATTATTTAATAGAATTTTAATAATAATCCTTTAAAAAGTGAAACTAACGACAAAAATTGTTTCAGCACGGATGAAATTATTTATCAACGTTTTGTGTTCATTTGGATTTACCTTCCTTACCTTTACCTTTAAAAATGTTTTTTAAATTATTTCACCAAAGGCTCTATTTGAACTAACAATTTGCAGCAAATTAGTTTTTACAATGTTTTCTAATGTTTTCAGCTGTCAATTAATGGTTAAAACGAATTATTTTTCCTATCCCATTTCAGGTCCGTTTGCTTGTGAGGATTTATAAAAATTTGTGAAATATCATGGGGTGATTTGAGCGTCCCTTGAGTTTTAAGCCTTGGATTTCGTACACTTCCCAGCTAATTACCTCTGGTTCGGTGTATTAAGACAGGTGTTTGCTACCTGCTGTCTGCCAATTCCTGACAGAATTGTTTTCATATTCTTAGCTTTTTGTTGTCTTATGTCTACTGCCAGAAAGAAAAGAGTTATTGACAATTGCATTTATTTTGTCATTTGCCTTGAAATATATTCATCTCATGTATCTGCTTCGTTATAAAATATAATTGGTTAGTAATTTTGTGATAACGGGGTAAAATTTTACTAATTTTGGAAGGGATGGTAGATGAAGAGATGGTGGTAGAAGGATGAGATAATTGAAGTATAGGAAGAAAGTTGGATGACAATGTCTAGGCTGTCTCTATATTTTTTTCAACAAGCTAGCTTAATCTTTTAAAAAACCAATGAGAGGAGAAGTGTCTGTAAGATTACTAAAAACAGGTTTGAAAAATGTTGGTAGACAAAGTAAAGATTCATAAGTTTTATTATTGTCATATATTCACTTCAAACTCTAATAACATTGTTGGAGACAAGGTCTGATTATGCTTTATGAACATTTTGACCCATTTATCCGAAAGGAGATGTTCAATAAATGATGTACTGAATTTAAAGAGCTATCACTTTATGATTGAATTGATATTTTTATTACTAGCTGAACGAAACGAAGCTAGTAAAGATTTGGCTTTGATGGTTTGTCTGTCCGCCTCTCTGTCTGTCAGTGGGTTCAATAACTCAAACAAACAAGGTAAAATTTTTGTTGCAATAAAGCAAATCAAATGCGTTGATTCCAAATATGATATCAGTTTCAAGACTTCTTTAGCTTTGGAAACCTATACTAGAAGACAGGTTATCCAGCAAGTGTTTATTGAATGAATTTTTGGGGACCCATGCAATTTTTTATTAAAATTAACGTAAAGCTTTTCACTTTGAGTCCCCAAAAATTCATTCAATAAACACTTGCTGGATAACCTGTCTTATAGTATAGGTTTCCAAAGCTAAATAAATTTTGATCAGTTTTTGCGAATTGTTACAAATTTTGGCAAAATTTGCAAAAAGTTATGCAGTATTTCATTTTACTTTCTAAACAAAAAGATTAAGGAAACGTTACTAGTTTTGCAATTTTAAATTTCCAAAATTAGGGTAACTATCTAATTGATTAAACAGTGAAGTTTAAAAGAAAGAATGATTATAACTTATAAAAAGTTTGCTGTATATTTTGCAACAAAATTGCAAATGCAGAACAAATTACTGCCCGTTTAATTATCAAATGCATACGTTCAGCTAGTCGGTTAATGGTTTCACTACCGTTTATTTTTCATGTAATTTGTACTTAAAACCCATTCTTTCCTTTCTCCCCTAAGAAAAAATTGCTTTAGTTTTTACTGCAAAGAATTGTTTCCAGATATTTGGGGAGAGCCCCGGAACCCGACAGAATAAATCCGACAAAGGAAGAAATCCATTCAAGTCAAAAGAAAAAATCAGACAAACTTTAGGCACAAAAAACACAAAACGCATAATAGACATATGAATAGTTTTTCGCAACTTTAAAATATATTAGGGCAATGTGAGACCGTGGCGGTAGTAAACATTTCTTTGAATTGATTTTGGAATTTTGAAGGCTCTGAAAGGGTTTGGAGTTTGTCAGATTTTTCTGTAGGCTGCAATAAAATTTGGGTTTTGTCGGATGTTTTTGTCGGCTGCAATGGATTTCTTCATTTGTCGGATTATTTTTGTCGGGTACCGGGGTACTCCCAGTACCTTGTTACTGCGCATTTCTTCAAAGATGTTTAGATAAAGCCGATTTTGGTGGCAAAGTACTTTTCTTTTGTCTAAAAGTGGAATTATTTACATGAAAATGATTAGCCAAATTTTCTTGAAGGATTTGGAACGGGTTCCAAATTGCCAAGTAAAGTAGGCGTGTTGGATTTTTCCATGAGCTTTGAAGGTTCTGCCACAGGTGCTTGAATCTGTTAAAATTTGAAACAATTCAATGATTATCATCGATTAATGTTTATAGTAAGGATTTTTTCATGTAAAAGAATTGCAAACGACTTTATAAACCTTTAGGACTTTTTATTAGAATTTATGTAATAGATTCAATGTAGGATAGGTGAAAACCCAAAATTTCAACAAGAAATAGCTTCTAGCAAGACATTAAATCTTTGATAATAATAGTTATTATTATTCAAGGAGGGATTTATATTATTAAATGCAAAGTTTGGAATGATCCGTAAAACTCAAGCCGGGTACAAGCCGGTCCGAGTCCTTTTGGCCACCTACGAGTCGAATACGAGTCGAGTCAGCGGCCCAACTCGGCCCGGCTCGAAACGTATTTGGAACATCCCTACTTGGGAGGGGTAACTTTGGAAGGGGATCTTCTGACGATACCAGCTTTGAAGTACCTAGCAAGTTTCAACGTTACGCAATTTGATCATAGATTCTGAAATTAATCAAATTAAATTAGGAAAGTACAATCTAGTTATCCGCTTACTAAATAAGCGTCAATATTACAGTGCATGACCTTATTTTCAACCTTGAAGCTCATTCGTTAATTTATTCGAAAAATAAGTTGAAAATTCAATTGAATTCCATTCTGTTACTAATAAGTATCCATAACTTTTCAAAATAATACAATAAAATCTAAAATAATGTAAAATTCCATCAAATATTTTCATTTTGTTTTTATTCTTTAAATTTGTTTAGCAATTAAATGCAAAAATATTGCTAGTATTGATAGTTGTATGGTTTAGAATGTGCGGAAAACAAGAAAAACTTTACCAATCCTGATTGTAATTTTATTGCTTTTCTACAATTTCAAAAATATTCATCCGGAACAATTTCCTTTGGAATTTGTCCAAGCTCGAAATTTAATTTCAAACTCAAAGTAAAAAATCGCCTCTCTCTTAGTTCTCTTAAATTCGAGACAAAGACGACCATCGAGAAAAACGATCATGACAAAGTCAAAAATAAAAGCAAAAGAAAATGCAGCATGCCTCTGCCTGACAAGGTAAAATGAGATTTTTTGATTATCCCTTGCCCTAACGGAGTAGCCGGATTGAACTGGTTAGAAAATAGTTAGTCATTTGCTGCAAATTTTTGTTTTTTTTTTAATTTCCGGGAGGTAAAAAAGTTGTGCCCGTGCATTTTAAAATCGCTTGACCTTTTTTTGCGAATTTTAAATTTGAACCATCCGGACGACTATTCAAGTGCCCGGGAAAAAAGGAACTTTTCTAACCCTCGCATTTGCAGACAAACTCACAGAGAAATCCAGGCTGAACTTTCTGTGCCACAAACAATTCTCCCTGGATTTCTCTGAATTTGTCTGCAAATACACGATTTTCATTCTGCTTCAATCTAGTTTCTCGGAGCTCGCAAAGGAAAAAAGGTCGATGGAAAAGTATTAAAACAAAAAAGGTCCTGCAATGAAAAAGGATGCGGAAAAGTACCTGAAACAAATCGTTTGCAGCATTGCAAAGAGAACTGTTCAAAAAAGAGTGAATAACTTTGTGCTATTCATTAAAAATAGTTTTGTTGATTGTTTCGTGGAATATTGCTCCAAATTCCCTTCCATGTTTTAAAAAATGAAAAAGAAGAAGAGGAATCCAAACTTTCATTAAACAGAACGAAAGAAGCTTGCCACACAAGCTGGATAAATGTTTTAAAAACCTGTGTTTTGAGTTAAAAGAACTGAGGTTTAAAAGACATAGTGCTTAAAAATTGCTTGGGTAGGACGGCGTAAACTGTTTTTCACAGGAGTGGTTTTGTACAAAGTTGAGTTAGTTTCTTCACTGGCTTTAAAAAATAGCAAAAACAATGTATTCCCTAATTACATAAAAGAAATTGTAAAGCTTCGTTAAAATGTTTCAAACTATTGGTATAGTTTACACAGCACAGCTGCCCAAACACAGCTATAAATGAAAGTATTTGAGTGTTTTAGGCGTTCTCTGTTTGCGTAACCTTTTACAACGAGAGTTTTCTACAAAGTAAAGAAAAGCAGGAACTAGTTACAGCAATATTTTGCAATTTTATGAGTTTTTATTATTTATGTTCAGGTGAGTAATGCAAGAACTCAACTTGAAATCATTCAGTAAATTGAAATTGGATTATACATTGATTACTTTCTAATTATTCTATGAAGTTTTATTAATATTAAAGTTTGCATAGAAAATTATTAGCAAGATGCTGAAGGTACTGTAAAAAATTTGGCTCTGTATTATCGGCAGAGTCCACAGTTGAAGGCTCTTTCTTAATTTAAATTATTATGTTAATTGTTTACCCTTTGTCAACACTTTACGTTTAAAAATGCCTTAAGTTAAAATTATGACATTTCAGCTTCATTTCAAACTCTTTCTAATATAAAACAACTCCATTTTTAAACAAGGAAACAACAGAGCATCAGATGATTAGAAATAATTCTTTCTTTTAATTCGCATCAAGAATGGACATAAACATTGGGGCGAAACATTTGTCAAGCTACAAAACTCAAACTCAGGGTTCAAGTTTGGTAGCTTGACGCTGCCTGACATGTTGCATATCATTCGAACGGCAATAACTTGCAGACGAAGAATACGCGAATAAATTTGCAAACAAGTTTTGCAAAAATTTGCAAACAAGTTTTACAAAAATTTGCAAACAAGTTTTGCAAAAATTTGCAAAATTACAAAAAATCAAGCATTAATTTAGATTGAGTTAAATGTATTAAACGGAAAAAAGTTCAAATTTGCATTTTGCAAGCTTCGAGCTAGTATCTAACCAGGCTTGCGGGTTTTTATTTATTTTATGGAGAAAACTTTAATTTGACAAAAATGAGGAGTGCAAAAATTTACACTTGAAATTTGCATAGTTAAAACATATTCTTAATTTATTTACCTTTACGGTTAAAATCATTAAAATGATATGCTACATGCTTATTTATTAATTTACTGCAAAAACTAATTATATAATTAGAATCAGCGGATTCGATTTCATCTAATGCAATACAAAATTTATCACATTATTTAAAAAAATTTAACGTCGCTAATGGCTAAATAAATCCGTTAGAATAAAATTGCGGAAAAACAACAGTTTTCTTGCGATTTACCATTTGTACTTCTGTGAAAATTCTTGTTTCCATATTTGACGGAATTTTAGAGTTAATTGTTTGAGCGCGGACAAACAGAAGGACAGATAGACTATCCAAGCCAAACTTATACCAGTTTCACTGCATTCAGCTAGTAATAACTGACTCAACAATAAACTCACAAAAAAATTGACAAATAGAATCAACCAGACCAACATTTTCTTTTAAAGATCTATATGTGTGATTTTTTTGTGCTGCTTTCCATATTGCTTAAACTATCCTTAGATAACAACTTAAACTAATACCAAAAAATGACTAAACGCAAATGAAGATAAAAACGGCAGTAACTGACTTTTCTTTAAAGGAGAGTGACCTGTTCCTTGAATAAAAAATAAAGTGATTCCTGCGATAAAATGCAAGTCTTTGGGAATTGTCATAAATTAAAGTTTTATCAGCAAAAAGTTTCCGTGACAGATGATAAAATGTTTACAAACAAAAGAGAGGTCATTCCTTATGCAAATTTAGCACCAATTGAAGTATCGCCTGAAAAAGTTAAATTGAAAACTGAAGAAAGTGTACAATTGACATCGTCAACTTCTGAAAAAGCCGATCGTAATTGTAATATTATTC
>JAANSO010001745.1:0-15697 GCA_036507315.1 Lepidocyrtus fimetarius | reverse complement strand
AAAGTTTCATCTTCAAAATTTTATACGTTTAAAACTAGGATACAAAAGACTCCTTGCTGTGCAAAAGTTATTCTTGAAAGTTTCCTAATTTTCATTTATTAAATATCAAAGAGGGAGGAAACAGCTTACCTCTGTCTAGTAATATCCTGTTTCGAAATATCGCCTTGATTAAAAATAACTTGTGTTTACATCAAGTTTGTTATTAAAGAAAAGAACCCGTTTCTTTAAAATACCCTTAAAAATTAATTTAACATTTGACCAAGATTATATTAAATGATGAAAAATGCATGTGAGTACTCTTTGTAGCTATATTTATAGTAATATACAGACAACAGATACAGATATATATTTTTAATACTGTAGAAATTGACTGCACAGCATTTCCTCCTAACTCCCGTACAAATAATTACACAAAGTTTGCGACTTCAGTCTTCAGGTTAGATCTCTTATCACCCACCACAAAAAATTATAGTCATACTTTTGTATTCAATCTTCCCCTTTGTCAAAAACATAACCATTTTGAGTTGAATTTCTTAAGAATGGAGATGAATGTATTTTCATCTTTATCGGCAACGGAAGTATGAATTTTAAAGTAAAACTTTACTTTGTCTTAAAAACTTGAACATAAACAGAAAGAATATACTCCAACGAACAAGAATGTCCTGAAGGCTATTCCTTTCTGCTTGTGATGCCGAGAAGAAAGGAATAATCTAAACTTCTACCACATCTAATAAAAACTAAGCAAAAAGATCACTTCGCATAACAGGAAGGAGGGCATACTTTCATAATCATAAAATAAAGCTTTGTATATAAAGTAACGTAGGTACTCTAAGAATTTCAAAATAATACTTCTTTACAGTCGAATACCTCTGTCCCCTCTACTTCTCTTTTATTTCTTCCGACTATCCCGACCCCCTGACATTTACATTGCATTAGCATAATTAAATTTTATATGTTTTAGTATGTAATTAAAACGGTTCTTGTGAAAACCTACAATATACACAACACAATCAACTTTCTCCCTCATTTTCTAGTTCCGCCAAATCTTGTTACACTTAACTTTATGACAGGAATAGAGAAGAGCCGACTAGGCACTATAAGAAAAAGAAAGATGTGAGTTTACTTTTGGCAACATCATGCTTAGTTTAATGAAACAAGCCACGGCTGAGGTTTTCTAAGGAAAAGGTAGAGAAAAACTTAACAAAAAGTAGGCAAAGAAATAGAATGCAGCTGAAAGGATTTAGAAAATTCCAGGAAATCCCTTTATTATAAAAGTATTCAAAAGTGTAAATTTATTTTTCAATTCAGAAAAGTAAACTTACTTTTAAAAAGTACCAAAGAGTATAAACTATTGTGACATTATTCTTTAAGTATACAAAACGAACTTCACGTGTTATTTATATTATTGTGAATTTGCAAAACACTGTGCTGCATTGTAAACAGAATGCACCTTTTTGGTTGAATCATCACCTTCAACCTTTTGCAATGGTTTGTAGTGTTATTGCTCCCAAATTAAGGGCCTTGTGCCAAAGGAAGTTATCGACTGGGGATTGGGGAAAATAGAGAGAAGAACTCCCCAATCAGAACATTTTCAACAACAACAAACATGAAAAAATTAAAGGAATGATTTTACTTTTTTGGTCTCTTTTTCTCTAATCAAAAATTATATCTTTAGGTTCATTAGTACTCATACAAAAACCTCCTTTTTGTAAATGAATACACAAACATTAGGAATAGCGCAGAATCATCAGCAAGTAGCATCTTTCTCATCATCAACTATTATTACAAACAAGGGAATTAAATGACATTGCCGTAAAGAGGAAGAAAAACGAGGCTGATTGAGAGTCATTTCAAAGAAGGAAAGCATTTATTTTCAAATGACTCCAGTGTATACCTCATTTCAACCGAGATTTAATGCTTCTTTTCTGGTTAGGAAAATGAAAGACAAAACCCCATGTTTCTGACGACGACCACTACGGCCACAGCATCACCAACATTACACAGTAACAGAATTCCAGAAACGTACCACATCGTTTTTTTTCTTTTTCCCTTCAAACCATTACAACTACTACTCTGCGACAAATTGTACTTTGAAAAAACTGGTATGCACTATTTGTTGTATGGAGCGAGTGCCTGGTATGAATAGTAATGACCACTTATAGGATCCCTTTTTTAGTTTCTCTTCTTCCTCTTCACTTTTCCACTATTATGTAAGTTTGAACAGGCCGGGAGGCAGGCTACCCACTACGGCGGCTAACAGACGGTTTTACAACAAAAGCTTTTTCCAACATTTCCAAACAAGCTCACTTATCAATGACTAGTCTACATAACCTTAGTAGTTGATACTAAATAGCTCACTTTGTCCATACATTGCTCGTTCAGCACATTGCAAGATAAATTTGACTCAATGTTACTCTACAAGCACAGGAAAATAAGCAGAACATTTTGTTTGTTTGGTGGAGGTCCATGATTTAGAAAGCAGTCAAGTCATTGAATGATCATAGTCATCATCATGATCACAATCTTTGTCATCAAAAAAGTATATACAAGCTTGTATGACTTCATGGACGAATGCACACATCGGCTTTTAAATCTTTGCATTTTCTGTAAAGGAAAGGTTACTTGCAACGTCAGGGTTGTGTTCCTGATGTGTTAAACTAGCAAGTGAAATGTGAATTTTTAACTGAACAAATTTTTCTTTTCTGACTTGACTCGAATGAAACGACGGATTCGAGAAATTCAACTACATAGATAAAAAAATTCTCCATCCCATTATCATCCGCCCGCTATCATCCATATTCTACCGCATCTATATATACGAAGTTAAAAAGTTGTGAGCTGCATTCCAGAATGATGCAAGACCCCAACCAAAACGCCTGTTTTAGAAAGAGCATGAAAAACAAGACCCTTTCTACAATTTTTTATTGTTGCCTTTCTTGTGCATATAATATGGAGATGCAGAAAGAGACTAAAGTCATATTCTATACACATCTTACTTTTTAGGTAGTTTCCCTTTTCGCCCGTTTCGTTCCTCCTCCAGTGTCTAATAAAAACGGAGGAAACGTACGTGTCATTCATTCAACCCAATTACGAATAGGCTGGTGGAGAGCATTCCTGTAAGAATACACACTCTCGACTCGTCTATCTGACTCCCTTTTCCTGCCCATTTTTTGCAAGAAATATAACGCTATATAGAGCTGTTCTAGCACGCATTCATCCCTTTTGCTGCCGTCTGCAGAATTGGAATCGTCCTCCATTCAACAAAGCCATTTTTGAAATGACAACGGAAAATCTACTTCCAGTCCTACAACCAAAAATCATCACGCTATGCTACACTTTTTCAATTCCAGAAAAAAAATCTGGAAAACTTCTTTTTTAAAGACATTTTCTGATTTAAGTGAGTAAGGAATGTATTTTGTTGAAGGAAAAGATACTAAACGATTTCCTGTAATGTTACTTCTTCCGTAGTTTGGGTGGTAGCGGCAGCGCGCTTTTTCCATTTAAAGTTTTCCATCACTCAAGAGCTTGGCGTAGCCACCACCCTAACAAACTTTCTTCAGCTCTATTTCATTATTGCTGGTGTCAATAACAGCCTACTCAAGACGTATGGGACTAATTCACGGATTTTTATAAGTGTCTATCAGAAACGCTACACCACCACCTTGCCTATTACAAAGAAATGACTACTGCACTGAACTAAACAATTTGAAAAAATGTTCACTTGCAATTCAGACCGCAGTAGTTTAATAATGTAGAAGCAACATAGTTTATATCTCGGTGTAATCTATAAGTTTCATCTACACTTTTAGATATTTTCAGAATTTCTTTTACATGTCGAAGCATTTTCCCTTACAATCGCAATCCTTCCTGTGTCAGCGCTGTGAATTGGCGTATGAAGTTCCACAGGCTTAACCTCGCACAGCTTTTCGCATTAGTTACTTACTGAAAAAAGTTTAGTTTTTTACTTTTTCTGCTAAAGAATTGATCCCTTACAACGTATCAAAAATAGACGTGAACTTTCTTTTTACAACGATATTTTTCTAAGCTCATAAATTTCATCCGTATGCGTGCTTATTTTCACCTTTTGGAATTTATCCAAGTCTGTTGTGGTAGCCGAAAGCTATCAGCAATGCTGACCAATAGTTAACAAGTAACCGCAGAGCAACTCAACCTTTTAAATGGACTCGCACTCACCCTTTGACCACTTGCTTTAGTATCTGAAAGCACCACTCATAAAATCAGTTCTACCCTACCTCTTCCACCATCAAAACAAGAATGACCACATAAAAAATTGTGGGAAAATGCAATATGAAGTGTAAATAATCCAAAGGCATCTCGTGCATTTTCATCGTTTCTCATACTAGAATACAACAGAAATAGCTAGTTGCAATGCGAAAATCGAGTAAGTGCTTTTGTTATATTTTGTGTAGAAATTGAAATCACAGAAAGAGAATAAACATACTTTTCATAACACAAAATCCAAAGTATCACCACATAAAACCTATTTTACGCTTTCTTTCCTATCCAAATGAGAATATGTATCCGTATCCACTACAGATACGCTTATCTTACAAAAGCCATCTCATAAAACAAATGAAATGACATTGGGAAATATGCCGTTGTATCATACAAACCGAACAGACATTCAAATTCCATTTTAAAAATATCCACCACCTTCCAATAACCGATGTCGTGCGTTACTATTGAACATATCAATATATCAACGGCTAGGAAGAAAAAACTTTATTCACTGCCAGTAACAAATGCTATAGGATAGACAGATCAAAACTTTTTTGCTTCAAATGAAAGAAAAAATTTGATTTTCGACTCCTTTCTTTCCAAACTTACTTTCACTATTCAAAAGTACCTATCAACCTATCCAATGCTGATGCAATCAGCTCGAAGAGAAAATTTAATTTGCGACCTCAGAGGTTTACAAATTGCCTGTCGAGAAACGTGCCACAATAAAATGAGTATTGGAAAAGCTATTGAATAAGTCTCAATATGAAGTATTTCTTGTCGTTATATAGGCGAGAGTAGCTGAATAAAGAAGAGCTATAACGGCCAACTTGTAACCAAAGTCAAGTCATCCATTGATCCAAACCAATACCGTGTAAAATATATACGTAACGTCGTGGTTGTATATATTCTTGTATTTATGAGGCGAAAGGGAAAATAAAATATTTGAAGGAGAAAGCCTCTAGTAAAACATCACATTTTGTGGAGTCGTCAGTCGTCATTCATTCATTTCTTTTCAAACTCAAATGAATTCAGGTTGCGTACACTCCAAAATAGCAAAACGGCTTCCCATGAGTGATGTAGGTATTGTAAAAGTTACTATAGGTTCTTTTTTCTTACATTTACAATAATTTCAACGGTGCTCGGTGTTAGGAGACTTCATCAAAGCCTGATTTATTCTCAGAAAAAACTATAAACTATAGGTGGCTTATAGGTACGCAAGAATGATGTAACTTACGAACAGAATAAAATAATACATGTTTAGTCGACTCTCTGGTATGAAAGAAACAGCTCATCTCATCTTTTTTCGTTTTGGCTTTTCATTTTCTTTCGACAAGCTAACTTTCTATTCACATGAGAACACCCATTCCTTGCGTTTTCTCTTTTTCTTCCGCAACTTGTTTAATACGAAGATTATTACTATTCATGCAAGATAAAAGTCTAGCTTGAACCCCCATCACCGGATATACAGAATAGTAGAGGACATAAAACATCCATAGATATTAGATATTATGTAATCTTAAGAAACTTCAGGTCTACTTTATGGTAACAAACTACAAATGAAGTCTCGTTCTCATTACTTTCCCTCCTGGTGGTGCGGTGGCACTAACGTTGTTAACTTAACACCAGTCATGCAATTTATAGGTTTGATGGCGTGAAAGAGAAAGAAGAGTATGTGGTAAATTCCA
Source organism: Lepidocyrtus fimetarius (assembly GCA_036507315.1). Lineage (NCBI taxonomy): Eukaryota > Metazoa > Arthropoda > Collembola > Entomobryomorpha > Entomobryidae > Lepidocyrtus > Lepidocyrtus fimetarius. The sequence continues at coordinate 9,770 of JAANSO010001745.1, read as the reverse complement.
AGAAAAACGCCGTATGTAATATAAAGTAAAAGTTGTTAACAGAAAGGAGAAGATTTTCTAAGTAGATACTGTAAAAAGTAATAGATGTAATTCATGCTGACGACGAATAACAACGGCGGTGCTGTATGCAAGTGTGGCGGTGTAGGAAATGGAGATAGATATGGAATGGAAGTAAAAAGTAATTTTGTGACAGACAGACAAGTTACTAACCAACCACTTTCACTCACTCATTCCTTCTTTATAATATGTAATTTTCTATCGCATCAGTAGATACACTCATCCACTCATTTTCTCCTACTTTTTTCTCTGCTGTCTATTCCCTCTCCCCTGTCATCCTCATCCGCCTTGATGAAAAATTTTGTTTTTCGGTTTTATTCCATACTTCATTATTACTTTTGCATAGTGCACCATCATTCTTCCATTTCATGTAAAATGTTTCATACATCCCTTTGCTTTCATTTCCAGTAGTTTATGTAGAAAGTCGCAAACGTTTCATACAGTGGCAACAGTAAGTTGAGTAGTCGATTCCCTTCTTTTATTGTAGACATCACTGCGGTAATTTGAAAATTAATTAAGCCCCCAAGGCTTAGCCACATCACCGACTCGTTTAATAACATTCCATTTGTATCACTACCGCTAGTTCCAGCGCCACCAATGCCAAACGCTAAAGCTATAAAGGCTGATGATGACGTTGCCGACATGAACATTCTGATAAATGTATTTTCATGAAGCAAGGAACATGGAGTGAAAACGATTATTTTTATTACTAAACATATTGGTTGGTTATATATCTTTTGCTGAAGTTGTTGCGGTGATGGGGTTTGGCGGTGGCTACATCGTCCACCCACTTCTTTTTATTAAAAAATTACAATTTCAGAAGATTTCATTACATTCATTAGTTCTTTTAATTTTGAATTAATTATAAATTTATTTCAATTCTATTTAAGGATTACAATTTATTTGCAGCTTGTAAATGAGTTTAAATTCAAACCGAATTTACGTACACTACACACAGACACCGTATTTTCGTAAAAATATGCTCTAAAAGTTTACAAACATTAATTTCAGGCCTTTTATGGCATCAATGATCAAATTATAAAACGCATGAATATCAAAAATGTTTATTTTGCCATCAAACAATTCTGAGCTTATAAAAATCTTATTTTAATTTCTCTCTTAGACTTCTGCAAAAATTTACCTTTTACGTCTCCCTCCACTATCGTCATTGTCCATGCTATTCCAGTTCTGCTGAGACTGTGGCTGTGATGAGTGATTCTGAAATATAAAAAAATCGTTGTGTCAACAACCAATTATTTGATAAAGATCTTGATTAAATACATAAAGTCTCGGGAATAAATCATTTGTCAGAAAAAAGCTTTATCATTTAGGCTTTCTTGACTTGAATAAGGTTGAATGAAAACGTTTACACATGCAGTCAAATTTTACATAAAAGAATAGTGTTCACAGCTACTCATACTAAACCAAAGCATAAAATCGCATAAAATTGAATGAGTCAGTCGTTATTAATTACTAATGCTTATCGACTACAATGCGAAAAGGTCACATGCCGCACACAATTCAGTATAGCTCATTGTTGTTAACAAGCACGATTTAATGATAAGAATAACGAAGAAGCAAAAAAGAATATTTACGCTAAAGTTGCAGCATACGCAAAACAATCTCATAGATCTCATCAATCACTTATTCAATTATACAGTTTTCGCATTCGCAACAACAACAGAAGCCACTGAAGCTTGTATCAAACTTTGTAGCCGGATAATACATGAAGGTATCTTCCCATCATCAAAATGCTTATGCAAAAAATTTCTTATCCGAAGTAACTTTGAAATTTGGACTCATTACTTCCTGAATCTAAATTTGTAAATAATATTAGGTACCTCTTTCACCTGCAAATCTTGGAATTTACAAGGATTTTAGAAATAATTACAGAATAATTGAAGATTTCTTTGTTAAAATTCCAGATGTTCATAAATTGCATACGTATGTATAAAAGTACGGAATTTACAATAAAAGCTGACGATTTCCAAATATGTTAGAATATTTGCGAGTGCAAAAAAAATAATTTTAAAATTGTAATGCGGATATTAAGTGTCGCTTCAAAAATCTACTTATGCGATTAAAAAATTGAGAAGCGTACATAAATTTTTGCTTCACTCTTTAAACACGTGTTGTATCATGTTATGTCCTTGTTTAATCGAGTAATCTTGTTGGATACAATGTTGCCGATTTAATAATTGCAGAAAACATTACAAAAATTCATTTTACGTTTTTACAAGAAGTAAAAGGGAGTGGTCTTCTTTGTACTAATGCGTATTTAAATCAGTTGAAGATTCTTAAATTTTGCATGCTTCATTAATCTTTAAGCGAAATATAATACTTTAAATTGTAGTAAAAATGGGGATTAGTACCAATTTTTAAAATTTGACTAATAAACACTAACAATAACTAATGATTTGGGATAACATTGTTCAATACTATATAGATTTTTTATATGCACGTATGAACAAATCTGTGTGAATAATTCTGCATTCAAATCACTATAATAGATCAAAGTAATTATAAACGTATGTATGCGCGTGATTCATACGGTGTGAATTTTATTCGCCAATTTTATTACTGTTAGAGTTCAGTAAAACCTATCAAATTCAAACTGATGATGCTCACTTTAATGATAGTGAACATTACTTCCATGTTATGAGTAATACGGTTACGCATGTTAACTTTGATTTCAAAAAACTCCAGCAACGCATTTACCAAATGGTTTTAATTATTGTGAATCCGATCTTGTACGGGTTACCTTGATATTTAATATTTAACGCATTAATAATCTTTTAAGTTGCTATTTTATATTCACTTTTTTGCAAAATTATTGAGCTTTATAGCTTGAGACTTTTTTAAAATAAAGTGTATAACCTCAAACTTTTTACTTTCATCTCAAACGCTTTAATTTAAATATTTATAAGAGCTTACTGGGACGGAACTTTTAATGTTTATTGATGGTTCTGACCTTAAAGTAGTACCTGCGGTACTGAAATAATATGGAATCATTCAGAGAACAATTCATTTTGATTTTCCACTACAATTTGGAAAAACACTAAAAATTCCAGCAATGATTTGTTTACTCATTCACTAACAATAAACAAGAGAATGACTAACCACTACATATTCCAGTTTTTCTTTTAAAAAACTTTGTATATAAAGATAAAACTGGGCTTTGTTAGATTAATTGTAATTAAGAGGTGAATGAGTAAAGAGAATTATTGAAACTGGTGTTATAATTTTAAAAAGAATGGCAAAGTTTTTGATTGTGTTGTCGTTGGCCACTGTGGCCTTTGCTGTTGACTATCATTCAGGTTTTGGTGGGGGAATCGGATACCCAATTGGAGCAATCGGGGGTCATGGATTTGGTGGGCATCAAGGCCACAACGCAGGGGGAAGCATTGGAGTAACAAAACAGGTTAGCTCCACTGTTGGTGTTGGTTCATCGTCCTATGGAGGGTACAATAAACACCTTGGATCCTCATTTGGTGGACTCGGACCAGCCGGAATTGGTGCAATTGGTCTAGGAAACAAGCATATCGTACCACGCTCATATGTTGGGGGACTTGGACCATATCAATTTGGTTCACTTGGAGGAGGACACGGAGGATTCGGCTTGAGCAAGCAAATCAGCACCGTAGGAACTCACCATGTTGGCTTTGGTGGTATCAGCAAAATTGGTGGAATAAACAGTCTTGGTTACAGCGGACTCGGTGGTCTTGGCGGTATTGGGGGATACAGGCACCTTGGAGGTTTTGGAGGAATCGGAGGATTTGGAGGCATGGGAATTAACCGTTTTGGTTATCATCCATCAATGTCTACAATTCCTGGAGGATATTATGGTGGAGTTTTGGCTTATCCACAAGCCATTCCTCAGGCTATTGCTCCTTCTGCCCTCCACTATCCCGGAAGTGCCATTGATTCTTACAAGGGTACGAAAATATTTTTCTCATTATATTAACAAAGTTATTACTGTATAACAACTCAAGAATGCGTTTCTATTCACACAGGTTATTACGCAGGATATTTCCCAGGATCCATTGGTTATGGTCATTCTTACAATTTTTTCCATTAAAGAATGAAGCTCTACTATTGGACAGCGTGATGTATTAATGCAAATGTTGTTATCTTAACAGCATAAAAGCTGAGTTTGTGGAAACAAGTACTTATTTTTTTAATCTCACACAAGCGACAAATCATATTTTTTGTTTTTTATTAAATGTTTTAACTTATTTGTTATTCCAATTCGAATTTTACCAAACTAAATTGAAAATAAAATGTTGAGACATTGCATAAACATCTCTTGATTTTACTTTTTCATTTTGCAATGCCTAATGACAAAGACTATCATATCAGCTCTAGTCCATCACCACTGACTGGGTTTTAAATCGTGTAGTAAAGTAACTCTACTCAGATAATTAATTACATAGGCCGATGGTGCGGTGAATGAATAGGTACTATGTCGACTTGAGATACGCTGATTGAATTTTAAAAGAAAAATACTGTCGGAGAATTTAAAAAGCTAGTTAATTATAATGTAGGAGAATAATATTCAAAGTCAAACCCGTCACAAATTTTGCAAATTAATTCTTTCCAATCTCTTGTATCTGTACGCTTAATAAATAAAGTTATAAATAGTCTATACGGTGTAAACGCTGAAAATATTTTTACCGACTCATCGTTGAAGCTCGTGTTCCAAACCCACTAATTAAAAAGTTACAGAAGAAACCTTCAGGATATTCAATAATTTTCCCAATGACATCATTACATCCGAGATGCATCTCATTTCAGACTTTAAAGGGGAAGAATATGAAGAGCTGAACAATGTTATGATTTTGTGAAGACACTTCTTTATCTTTTTTGCTCTCAACCTATCACATCATGCACTTTTAGTAGTAGTGCCAAACTACCAGATTATACAAGCTCACGTACGTAATAGTACACAAAAACATTGCCTAAATGAAAAATCTGGGGTTACTCCGTCATTACGTTTTGCCGGCTCAATCATTTCTTCTTCATCCTCCACCTCTTCCCTTTAAGGTATGATTTATTTCTTTTTTCGACACACATGGACGTAAGGTGCCCACCTACATTAATAATTTACAAAAGCTTCTATCATAACGACGTACTTCATATACTTCAATACTCAAGTTCATCCATAAAAACAAAACTTTCAATTACACTTGAGAAACTTTTTGTAAGTTCATCTTTTGAACAATTTTAAACTAAAAGCTTTGACAGGTTTGATTTTTACTCGAACGAGCGGACAATTTTCAGGTACTATATAATTAATTAGGAAGCAGAACGATATTCTTTATATTGTAAAAATGGAGACATTAGTTCCGCCTGCTATTTACAGTGATTCTTACTCAAACAAAGACAACTGTCATTTATTGTCATACTGTCATAAGTGGCAAAATACAATTTATCTTTCAACTTAAAATTAATTTATAAGTACCTCCCTATTTTCTTTATTCGAGTTTAACAACAAACTCAATTTAGAAATGTTATTTTTGATTTTATCAAAACTTTTTCAAAAATAATGTGTACAGTTTAAACTACGGAATCGTTATTTAAAAGTTTATGAAGGAGAACATAAAAAGCAATTCAAGTCAATTATCTAACAAGAGGTCCAACAATAAGAATTTGGTAATCATAATATAATAACAAGTTATGCTTTTTACAGCCGCCTACGTATAAATTCAAGTTTGCAATTTTAATTTTTGTTATTACATTCTTTTCAGAAAAGGTGAATAATAATAACCAGCAGATATTACAACAGCAACAATCAGGGTGAGAAAGTCATAAAAAAGTTTTCCAATTCATGAAACGTAATAGGTGGAGTGGAATATTCTTCCTTTCTAACTTCAAAATAATATTATTTTTGCGAGGCAAAGTTACTTAATGTAGGAGAAAAATTGCGACTCCACCATCAAATTCAAATAGAAAGGAAAACTTGAAATGCTGAGATTCTCAAGAATACTGGCAATGATGGCGTTTGGCCATTTTTTACATGGACGGCCAATTTTACCTTTTTGTCATCGTCACCTTTTGAAAACCCCAAAAGATTTTCTGGTTTAAAATCTCATCATATAATACAATATACTCTCAATTATTGCAATGCACAGGTACAAAGGTATCTCTGTTTAAATATCTAAAACCCATCCATTCCATAAAAACCACTACTTCTGTCATGTCAACCTTATATGGATTTGTGAGTGATGCCCCAACTTTACGGCATATGATGATGAGCTGGCTGCAATGAGTGAACACGAGGCGAGGACGGTTATTAGAGGATGTACGGTCAAGCCCTTTTCTTACAAACAAATTCACCCTTTTCCAAAATTGGTAAGGTCAACCAATAGATTAAAAAGTTTAAAATGGAGAAATGTGACTCGTTTGTTTAAAATTTCTTGATAATTTTGCGTTTTTGGTGAATAACCCAACAATTCCATATCAAGTTGCGCAAATACCAACTATAAAACTATGTGAAATTCTCTGAGTAATAAAAGTGGCAAGCATTTTTGGAAATTCGCAACATCTTAAAAAATAATATGCAAATAACTTAAACATACAGCCAAGTGAATGTATGCATTTTTTAAAGTTTTCTATGAATGAATGACAAAAATTTCAAAATGAGAACGTTGAAATGAAACACTATTCCGTTTAAAAAGTTTTAAAACTAAAAATTCTCAAACTTTCAGCATCATGATTCTGTTGTCTCATACTTCAAGTTGTATAAATCTACTAATATTTGATGACTGTTTTTAATACTTTCTCATCCTAATCAAAATTCGACTACTTTCGCGATGATATAATTTTGCTGAATCATGAATCCAAGCCATATCAATTTCATGAGCAATTTAAATCCTTTCACATTTGAATGATTTCACAATTAGCAATCTGCATTGTTACAAAACTTTTTGTAATAGAAAATAAAAGTAGTTTAATATCTCATCGTCCTTTTTAAAATTTAATTGCCAGCTAAAATAGATGTATTTTAATTAAACTTTTTTGCTTAACCCTGCCAAGTTGCAACTCAAAATGAAAAAAAAATCCAAGAGACTCATGAGAAAAGATTTTAAAAAAGGGGTTAAAAATGATTTTCTGGTTTCAAAGGCTCACTTTACTGAAATCTTTTTTTGAGTTTCTTGCATAATTCATTAAATTAAATCTGATCAGTAACTTATCATTATTGTTGCAAAAATAAAGCATTTTTTAGTATCACAATCATCCATTAAACTTGAATGACTTTCAGTTACTGCTGATAAAATCCAGTCGTGTAGGAAAGTGACAGTCTTGACAATAGTGATGAAGGGTTTATCATGCAAAAAATTGTTACGGAATTTCATTCATTATATTGCTGATATTTTAGTGACTGATAAATTATTAAAATGCAACAGTAGCAATCTTTCAGTACCGTCTACCTACAAATCTTCAATTACATTTATTTCAAAAGATGAAATGTGAACTTGTTTTTTAAGCTTCTTATGGGGTTGCTGAAACAAGTGAACAAGAAAAGAACATGTTAATTCAGAGTCCTCTTCTTTCAAAGACAAATTTTACAGCCTTTTTTGCTAAACACAGAAATGCCAGCATAAACTCCAACTGATCAGCAAAAAAGTAAATGTTAAATGCTATACATAACCGCATATGCGTGGAGCAATGACACGGTAGGATGCTGTTTTATTTTGTATCTGTCACTTAAATAATATCATTCTCGTATATTTTATATATTACATTTTGTAATGTAATAATAAGTCAACCAAAACTAATATCTTCTTTGAGGCATGTCTTCTATGAAGGGGGAGAGAACTACCCAGCGTCATCTCTCTGCATTGCCACTTCTTCCCCTGATGTGTAGTATTTTTGGAATTTCATTCTTACATCTACTCAACCAGCCCCATCATCAACATTCCCGTGTTGTAAAAAGAGAAATTTAATCAAAGCTATAAGCTTAACCGTATCAACGAATTCTAGTAAAAACACATCAAATTATTTTTTAAAAGTTGACAGTGCAGTTTTAACAAATTGAATTCCCAACTCATTATTTTATTGCTGATGAAAATTAAAACCTAATATATTTTCTTCATAGTTTAAAATGGTTACAGCTCATGTTCATCTCAATTAAAAATTTCATCCTCTCTCACCAACAGTAATTTATTACTCACTTTTTTTACTTTAAACTCTTACATTTATTGCTTATGAGGGTTTATGTACACGGATTATTAAGATATTGAAGAGGTATTGAAGCAGTTATTAAAATGACAAAAATAACAAATGATTAGTGCAAGAATAAATTTTTGCATTGATTGTTACAAATTAGTCTTCACGAATGTTATCATATGACATTCATCTGGCTATTCTATACCTGACAGAAAAATATTGACTAGATCTACTTTCAAAAGAACAATCGGTTTTCTTACATTAGGTCTGAACAAAACGTATTAATAAAATTCCTTGCTCGCCGGTTTTCTATAAAGTGAGCGGCTATCATCACCAGTCACAATTTATCACTGAGTCGAAAATGATTTTATTTTAGGTCTATTGGTAGCCTACCTACGCACGAATATTTCATTGTTAAATAATTATTATCAAGTCTTGAGGATGTTTTAATTCTAAATATTTCCTTCTAAAATATGTAATCTTTTAAAATGCTAAAGGAGTTAGTCATATGATACTAGTCACTAGACAAATATTTTGCATTACTTATTTTGCATTTGGAATTGAAGGCAAAAAGGAGGCTCATTTTGCGAATAGCCAAGTCATCAAATACTAAGCCTTCATTCCACCCTCACGTTTTCACGTGTACTACAGACGCAGAGGCGTAATAGTCGACAAGAGATGATATGGCCTTACTTATATTTTTGCTGAGATATTATTATTACTTTGTTTCATGCTATAACATTAATAGTTAGCACAAGAACAAGCCACAAAATTACTATTATTACAAAACCAAGCTCGTACTTTACTTTTAACTTAATTGACCATAGAGGAGTTAGTTTCAAGAGTAATTTTTAGTTTTCAAAAGTAACTATTACGCTGTGACTAAGTTGTTAAAAAAGAAGATTGCGAGATTGGGGACCTTGAGTGGATTAAGATTATAACTTAACTGTACGCAATCTTCTAACAATGTGCTGAAAATTGGGGAAAAACTATGACAGTTGAAATATCTTATTGTCAGCCTCCTCTGAAAGCTACTTTGTTTGCACTTTCTTAACAATTTTTGTCTGTTGAGCCAACTGATATTTATTTGTTTAATTTGTAAGGGATATCTTTTCTTTTGGGCTCTGTGATAAGATTCGCTTACTTTTATAGTTATGATTTAAAGTTTCTTGAAAATGTTAGTATAATTTCTTCAAAATTTTATGAAAACTTCTTATAATTTTAAGGCATTTTCTAAAAGAGTTTTATGAATGAATATTACTTTGATTTTAAATGCTACTGATTAAAGATTTCTGTGATTTGGAATGAAGTGTCGGTTTGTTTCGCTACTTTGGAAGGATAATTTGTGTTGAGGAAGTATATACGAATTGAATTAAACTTGAAACTTACAAACGTTTTGTTTAAGGAAATTAAAGAAAATTGAACTATTTATTCAAAGAATTCTACTTTTACTGGAACAATGAACACAGTATTGTGTACTTTAATTATTATTTAATTATTGAGCCTAAGTTTTTCCTATTTGATTATTACCCTGCTTATTGGCC
>JAANSO010001744.1:0-15699 GCA_036507315.1 Lepidocyrtus fimetarius | reverse complement strand
AAAAAGTAGTAAAGAACATAATTGGGTGAGATGATGATAATTTAAATGAGAAAACTTTTATAGGGAACTAGGGGAAAGGGCCCCTTGCAAACTTTTTATGTCAATTTTTTATAAATTTTGCAATAAAAATTGGACTGACACGGATATTAAAGGATCTAGATTTTTTACTGCATGATGACCAAACTTACATAGGCCAAGGGAAATACAGTGAACTTTTTAAATTAAATCCAATGTTTAAAGTCATGGAGGAAAGGACCAGCAATTAAAAGTTGATGTGATGTGAGGAAATATTTGGAATGATTAGTTTAGGAAAAGGTGAAAGAAGGTGAAAAATAGAAATGTGACGGGATAGAGAATGGATACCGTAAGTGTTTCACTCAAATTTTCTAAGGCCGGGGTCTTATTTTAATATTTTTATACAATTCTGACTGATTAAATGAGCAAAAAAGTAATAATAAAGGTGCAAATAATTTGAAATCAACAGCCGGGATCTTAATTTGGTAAGCATTTTTAATCATGAAATTAAATTCAATTACCAAAAACAAAACTGATTCATTTTATTTATACCACATGCGTGCTTTATGTACCTATTTCAATCCCATTGTTCTTTTTTCTCTACCTACTTTCCACAGCTGATTGATATTTAAAATTCCAATCAAGATTCTTTTTGGTTAATTACAGAATCTACTTAAACTTTGATGTATTCAAGGAAAAGCTCAACATTTTAAATTTTAATTAAAACGGACATCCTTTCAACATTTGGAATCATCTTTCAAAATAATCCTCCGTCCAAAAAGGCAAGACTGGCAATCACTCACCAATCGTACTTCAAAATAGTACTTTTTAATATAAACCACTTCCGGCAATAATTTAACTCTTCCATTTCCAAAAGCGGAAATTAGACTGGGGTTGAAGACCTATTTTTAAAGTGATTGTGTTTTGGTGAAAGTTATCATTAGGCAAATATTTAATCTAATCATTTAAACTTTGTTATCTACTTAAACACACAATAACACTTGTGTGTACTTGTACCAAAAGTTAGTTCAATCATTTTGACACTTTTTACAAATCTGTAAATACTATTTTTTGACGTGAATGCTGTTCTCAATCAATGACTTGCGTTCCAAATTGTGTATATAAAACTGTACATAATTCTTTAAATCTGTCTTCGTAAAAAAGGCTAATTAAGTTGAGACGGATGGACAACAACAAGGACAATGTTGGGAATATCGGCAGCAGACGACGAGTGGTCAATAAATCACAATACTCTGTTGAAGACCAAGCACTTGACCAAATCGCCAAAGAGGTAAGTTTTATCTTTGGAAGTCTTAACCTTTCCAAACTACATTATATATAACTGATTATGTGAAACTAGTGATTGATTGATTGCAATAGAGATGTTAATTTCCACATATCTACTTTCGTATGATAAATTATATTCCTATTAATCACGATCACAGACCACGCTTACATAGATTCCATAAAGAAATTCGGGGTGCAGTCCACAAAATGTTTGAAGAAAGACCTTGAGTGGTAAAAATATGGTATAAAGTCAATTTAGTGAGCAGAAGATGGACATGTTACTTCCGTTTCACTTTCTTAATAAATCAGCAACGTTGTTTGAGACTCCATTTCTTCAAAAATTAAAAATACAACCAACCACAGCGTAGCCTCACTTGAAAATGTCACATAAATTACGCTTCTTGGAAAGTTTCAAATGTTGCAAAGCATAATATCCATATTAGCTAACATCCCTCCCTACGGTCTGCATAATAGACATGATATATTACTAAAGCATTACGATNAAAATGTCACATAAATTACGCTTCTTGGAAAGTTTCAAATGCTGTAAAGCATAATATCCATATTAGCTAACATCCCTCCCTACGGTCTGCATAATAGACATGATATATTACTAAAGCATTACGATAAACTAAATTGTTTGATCTGGAGGGGTTCAAAAATAACTTTCTTTTAATCTTCTTTCCTGTTCTAATACATTCTTGTGTACAAATTCCAGATTGCATTTGCAATTGCAACCCGGGTTTCATTTTTTGTAGGCATGTTGTAGGCGGTGTTCGATCCTAAGTTATGCATGTAAGCCTTGTAGACTAATTTTCTTGAAATAAAGACGCCTTTTCGTAATTTCAAGTCTAAATATATAAAATATTTAAACCTAGGAAGGAATCCGTTTTAAATTCAATACGCACTTTTTTTGTGGCAACGCATCCATAAAAAATCTCTGCTGCATCAGCGTTTAAATGAATTTATCGACAAATTCTATATTTAACGATCTCTGTAGAGATTTTTCTAATGTTTCTTGTGCGTAAAGAATTTTAGTCGCAGAAACATTATATCCGACATGATAAACCTCAAAATGAATTAAACTTTCGAATTGGTCTTAATATATATAAAAGGTGCAGATTTTTAAAACCTGTGAAGATTGGTATTTAAGTGTTTTTAGAGGAAATCAGAGAAGAATATTAGTTGAAACGGGGTTGATGTTATAAAAGGTTTCTTGTCTTCCAAGTTGTAGAAAGAAGAGAAAAGCTCCAAAAAGTGTTTGTTTTTTCTTTGGTACGTGCTATTTCTGTCGTCATATCCTTTCCCTATTGACTTGGAACAAGTATCACAGAGAGTGTCTAAATATTTCCTATGATGATGGAGGAAACGGTTGAAAAGTTCGTTTCCTGAACTTTTTGGAACATCTTCGTTCCATGTAGAGTGGCAGTTGTAAAAAAATATGCTCTGCGCTTATTGAAAAGTGCGTGAAGTATTTATAACTTTTGGTTATGTAAAAAGAAAAAAATCCTGTTCCTTAATTTGCACCAAAGACAATAACGAGTATGCATGCATACCTCCTGGAAATGTCTTGAAAGGAAAGCCAAGCAAGCGTTGTTGGTTTATAGTATAATTTTGTTATTAGAGTTTTGGGAATTCCAATTCCAACCCCCTTCTTCGTATTCCGAACAAATATTTTATTCTTGGGTTTGCTTTCGACTTGAGTAGTACGTTTGTAAAGTAGTTTGCTTGGGCTTTTTGTAAAATTTCCATTGAATCATACTACTTGGATTTTAGTCTATTGGTTCTGCAGTTGGCAAATGATGGAAATTGAAATTGTTTTCATTCAAAATTTTTTAAATATTTGGGATCGGAGCTATGGCGGACAATTATAGTTCAGTGTTTAGCGTTAAAAACTTTAGTGTAAATAACAATTTACGATTTAAATACTCCATGCCATCCTCGGCTAGCAGTCGTGTAGGAAGTCATTATTCCAGGGCACTCTCCGTAATTCCATATAGTAATCATGTTGATTCGCCGTCAATTAAATCTCCGCTGTTGTCTCCTTCTGCGTCTTCATCCAGGTCTAGTTCGCTGTTTAGCTAGGCATTATTCAAGCCCTTTGCCTTCGTTATCTGTCACAACAACAGAGTCCTTACTGTTGAAATCTTCTTTGATATCTCCTGGCTCGTCTCGGGCTACTCGTTATGGGAGAAGTAGTAGCAGCGGGATCATGGCTGGTGGTGCTACATCTACGGTGGAAGTTCAGCGAATATCTTCAAATTCGTATGCATTACTATCAGGAGGTGGATCTGCTTCCCACTCTCCAACATCTTCAACAGTATCATCGTCAGTTGCGTCACAACGCTCACCTTTAACAATGTTTCCCATCGTTTCAAAATCGCTTTTAAGATATCGTCATACTTTCTCCAGACCGTCTTCATCAATTTCACGTCGTTGTGGTAGTGTGGATCCAGAGATTTATAGGAGAATTAGTGTTAGCCGGCATAGATCAAATTATTCAGCGCTTTCTCCGTCTCCGTCCACCACTGCAGATCTGCGAGCCAGCTCACGGTCAAGGAGCCACTCTGCAAGTTGTTCTAACAGTAGGAGTAGCAGTATGGATAGATACGTCAATCGAAATATTGCTGGCACTGTCACAAGCAATGGAAACGATCATTTGCTAAAAGTTGCCACTTCTCCTACAACGGCACTGAACAAAGATACTCGAAGAACATATTCAAGGGAATCTTCATACTCTGCAGCTAGCAGCAGCAATGTCATAGAAAGTGATAATTATCCTAAACAAAAAACAGATCACACTTTAACTGGTCCCGAAAACACTCATCAAAATCACCAGATCTCTTCTGCCGGGAAGCCGTACCCATGTGTCACTGAGCTGGCACGCAACGTCGCTTCTCATCAATGGGAATCCAAAGAACGGTTAACAAACTGCGAAGAGGGTGAAACCGGCGATATTTGTTTCACTGCCAACAAACGCAATGGGTCTGTAGACCCTATCTCGATTAATGACAATACTAATAATAGTCAAGAAGATGGGAATAATGACAGTGGAATCCAAGGCAAAAGCACAATGTCCCGTCAAAGTAGTGTTGTAAGCTCACCATCCGACACAGATTTTGACACTTATAGCACAACCACCGTTATCCCACCGCCACCACCACTTCCTCCGCTAACGACGCTAAATGATAACGATATTTATCATAATGTCGGAAATTTACTTTTAACTCCCGCAAAATTGGCTATCACTGAAAGGAATGACTTTGCTACAATACCGGTCCCAGAAACAACTGGGTCTTTATCTAATCACAACAATGATGTTCATATCCATAAGCCGTCAGTCACTGCTACAAGGACAAAGATAGCACACAACACAACCACTACTGTTGGAAAGCATTTCACGACAACTACAGCCTCCACAGATATTATCGACATGAAGTTTGTGAATGGTTTCGTTCAGCTAATGAATAATGGCACAAATTATGAGAGTTTTGATAGAATATCCTCACCCTCAAAATCCACCCGACAGAGAATTAGAATAGCTAAACTGCAAAATAAATACGGGGTGTTCAAATCTTGGCTTACACCGGAAGATGAACAAACTTTGGCAAGAGTAAGAGAAACATTTTTGATTTGTTTTATGGGTGCATATATTTCATTCCATACAATAGAATGCTAATATTAGACGTCATGTTGCAACTGCTAAAACACAACTAACAGGTTGTACTAAAAGGCGTGTATCAAATATTCCTAAAGTTCTTCAGGTCTGATTACCCTTTCAGCTTATTCCAAACTGAAACAATGACAGTTTTTGTGGTAGGCGAGGAGAGAGAAAGAGATAAATGATGATGACGGAATGAGCGAAGAATATGAAATGTTTTAGAAAGGATTATATTTTCACCTTTCTTGTCATACCTTGGTTTTGCTCATTCACATCACTTCACTGGTTTTATATTACTGCAGAGAAGAGAGGGCTGGATTTGTGTTGATTATGACATGGTTGTTGGCGGTGTTGATGATTGTGACCAAGAATGGGCTGACTGATTAATCCAATAATAATCATTGTCATCAATATGCAGAGAGAATAAGTAGTTTAATATGTATCACAAGCGAATTGGTGCCCATTTGTAGAAGTAAATAGAATTTCACTTTTTACATATGACTACAAGAAATTGTTTAATGTGCCCAAAGTGTGTACATAAATATGACAACTGTTTCCTTTAGAGGTTTCCTTAATTATTGTAGAAAGGGAAATAATAATACCTCGTCATCGCTTGAAAACCTCAATTGTACGTGTGTCGTCGTTCAAATTACAATATTCATTATCATATTTTGGTCCATCCATACTAAAAATATGTATGAGCTGTTTATGAATGTTAAATAATATATCTTGCATTAATGATCAACAACTATATATACGTTTGTCAAACATTTAGTACCCGAGGAAGAATGTAAGGAAGATGTATGTTATGTTGACATAATGTTGATTAAACAAAACTTACCTTTTAGTTTACTTAAATTTAAGCAATTTTTATATAAAACGCTTATAATGGAATTCATGTAATTGCTAGGATTGGGGTAGGGTGAGATAAATCATTTTATTTTCAAAGCCATTAATCATTTAATCACATGCATGAAATTTTTAGAAAACAGTAATAGCATGTGAAGAGCTCACATATAAAATCTACAGACTTATCTTTAAAAAAGGAACAAGTGTCGACATTTCTTCCAAAAACTACTTTTATTTACTTACAGATATTTCAAGTCTACAAATATTTACACTCTGCGAAGATAACCTCCCTCTTTTTTAATGTAAAGCAATATTTATTATATGCGTGGCAAAAAAAGCTGTAGTGAAATTGTTCATGTCATAAATGAGTTCTTGTCACCTCTTAAATTTTACTAAATGCTTTAATAAGGTGAAATCAGATACGCCTTGTGTTGGCGTTGTCAGTCAAATACTACACAAATTGAAAATCTCTCTGGATCCTTTACAATTACGCAAAAACTTGGCACATTGTATTCTAAATCACGTACATCCTTCTTAAATATTCCACAGCATACCTATACATATTTAAACATAAATTTAGCTGAAATTGGTTCAATTAGCGTTTTGTGAAGATTGCGTTACACTTCAAAGAACGGAAAACATTTTCATTTGTACATTTTTGTGTACAATTTAACTTTACGGGTTGTCAAACTGTGTGAAGCCCAAAAGCTTACTATTTATCATACATTTAAGGCGTGTCGTGTCTTTCTCTTGATAGAATCCATGATTCCAAATATTGTTGGTTTTTGTGAGAAAATGAAAATTGAAACCAAGTAGTACTTGTAGGTGACATGATGTGATGTTGATGGTATTCTATATCATCAAAAGAAAGGGGTTTGTAAATAAAACACTACAAAGAAAAAGTTTCGGATTTAGTATGAGTGGATATATAAGAAGTCATGGAGTCACTCACAAATAGCAAGACGACATTTTGTGAAGAAACCTTTGAAATTTTGAATAAAGCAATGCAACCAGATTATAAATATACATTGCACAGGTACCATAATATTCTGCAGGGATATATTTTAGAGCAAGGTTTGAAGACGGATAAAAAGGATGAAACCAAAAAAGTTACACCTGAAAGGATTTACATGGGTTCCTTCAAAGTAAATTATATTAGCAACGCGACGCGAAAAATGAAGCTATTTTCTAATCGTTCTTCTAACATCATCCTTCACTTTTTCAATCTTTCCTTGACATTACCATATTTGTGTAGGTTGCTCCTTCCATTGTATTATTTTTCTATTTTATTATCACTGCAACTGCAGCACAACAACAAACAACTCTACAACTTTTTAAAAGTCGAGAAATAATATTCCATTGTTACCCGCAAGTTTGAGTAGGTATAGACATTCTAGCTTTCATTTTAAATGTTTTTTGAAACATTTTCATACGTCTATTGTTACAAAGATTCCAGTAGGATTCCAACCACGCAACATTATGTATCATCAAGGAAATTTGCAAAACGTTTTCTGTATAAAATTGGGTGCTAATATCACATGATAAAGTCTGAAGATTATTGCAAAGCTAATTGGCTGCATTGTGATATACAATTATTATTATTATCCTGTGTAATTGTATTAAATGAGCTTGCATTACAAAACACTGATGGAAAGTAAGAACATTACACGATACTAAAATAGTAAGATCAGTTCAGTGGACGTTTGGTTTGTTCATGTGCTATGTATTTCACTTTCTGTGAGATGTACTCTTTGCAGCGTTTTCATTTCATGATGTCTATATTTGTGGTTAAACTCACAATGAAACTAAAAAGTAGTGGATAAAAGTTATTATTTTGTACAATGTTGTGAACTTTATTGTAATATTCTTCGTCAAAAAAAGTTCCCATGTATAAAATTATCCAGTTTGCGCAATAAATCCCAAGAGAATCATTATTGAAGATCATCATTTGGAATACTTAAAACCGTAATGAACACAAGATAGAGTTGTGCTCTTTATATAATAATCCATATTACAAGACCATTTTATTGATGTGCGTGCGGCTACAAAATTATTCCTTTCTTCTATATAATGTGTTTATTCTATTGAAAGAGATCTTTTGACGGAATTTGGATTCTAGTTTTTACAAAAAATATACATTGTTTTCCAGAAAAAGTTGTGTGAAGTTGTACAGTTTGTTCGTCTAATGCGGGCGTTGTATTGTGACCAAATTGTCTCAAATGCTTTCACCGATTCGGTTGTACAAACTATGTGATTGAGTCATGAACGACAAAACCTGAATCATTGATTGGTATAGTTTAGTTTAGTAGTCAACCAAAAGCAATTTATTTCTTCGTGTATAGGTTTGGTAACTAGAGAATCTGGAAAAGTTTTTAGTACCTGAAACTATTTTAGAAAGCAATACATAATGGAGATGAGTAGCACGGGAGAGAAAGATTTCTCTTCTTCTTCAATGCAGGAATTGCCTGAAGAAGGTTCAAATTACCAGAACACTGAAAATGATTCCAGTGATTTCTGAAAGTACTGATAAAATCAGACTGATGGATGAAAGTGATAATAGTGAAAGAAAAGATTCTGCTGATGACAGTAATAGAAGTGATAGTACTTCACCTGAGCAATTTACGGATGCCAGAATGGAAGTAGAGACTCCTGATGAAATCAGTAGTACCTGTTCCCCCGTGCCAGGAAATTCTTCTGGGGTTGAAAATGATGAAGGAACAAAGCTTTCTGTTTCAATCGCAAATACTGATGAGGTTGATGAATTGTTTGAGACCCCAGATGAAATGGTTGCTAATTTTAATGAACAATCAAATCTTAATGGGAACCTAACGACTGAATTTGTTTCACCAAACACTACACGAGACTTTGCTAATGAGAAATCTGTAGAAAACGGAACTGTGGTTGAAGAAAGTAGTGTTGATAAAAATGATGGCATAACGGAAGTTGTTGTACCGAACACTACACGAGACTTTGCTAATGAGAAATCTGTAGAAAACGGAACTGTGGTTGAAGAAAGTAGTGTTGATAAAAATGATGGCATAACGGAAGTTGTTGAGATACTTCAAGAGGTTGACATAAGCTGTTTGGAAACTGAAGTAACAAAGTCACCTACAGAAACAGCACATGAGAAAAGTAATGATAATGAAGAGTCTGATGACATGAGTGAAGGTTCTCTTCACGAAACATTTAATGAAGGTGTTTCACCAGATACTGGTTCCCCACAATCTCCGTACCTTGATGGATCCCAAAGACGTCGAAATAGTAGCAGCTTTCTTGTTAGTGATAACGGAGATGTTTTTCCTAATGAACAAATTCTAGATTATCTTGTGGATGTGAACGATGATGTAATAGTTATCCCTAACTTGTACATAATATAATTTTAATTATAGTGTATTATAGTAAGCTTGTATTTGAACGAAAGCTTAGCAGCTTTATTTGTTGATGAAATTACAGGGAGCTTGAATTTCACTTTTTGATAATATTGAATTGCATAATATTATCTTTATCGAAAAATAATTTTCATTATTATGTTGAATTTTAGCATGGCTTGAGAATACAACTTACTAACAAGAAACATTATTTTACTTTTTAACAGGCTGAAGCAAGACTTAGCAGCACGACGTCAGGCTAGGGCGGAAGCTAGGGAAATTCGCATGAAGGAATTAGAAAAGCAACAAAAAGAGATTGATGAAAATGCAGATCGCCATTACGACATGTATTCAACGGGAAGTGGTGGTAGTGGCGGAGGGGGAGGCGGAGGTACAATTTTGATTGATTTTGAGTGAAAATTGAGACGATACTTCCAAAATTCATACATTTTAATTTAACATTTGATTTTAGATGTTGTCAATCGTGCTGCATTTCGTGTAGCTTTAGGAAGTCATCGTGGCCCATCACATTCAGTAGGTTCCGCTAGTTATCATTCAAGTAGAAGAAGCTCTGAAGACTCATCAGAGGATGGAATGGTTAGCATAAGAGACATGCGGGTAAGCTATTTTTTATCAAATTAAAATGAAAAGCAATTATTATATGCCAAACGCTTTTGCTAGCTGCTATTTAACAAAACTGTTTTATTTTGTTTTAGCACGAACTGAAAGAGCTTGAAGATAAATTTAGAAAGTCAATGGTGCATAATGCACAACTGGATAATGAAAAATCTTCCTTAACCTATCAAGTAGAATTATTGAAAGACAGGATTGAAGATCTTGAAGAATCTCTTACATTACTTCAACGAGAATATAGGGATAAATGTAGAGACTTTGAAAATTTGAAACGACTTTCGACTCAATTAAAAGATGAATTAGAGTATTGTAAAGCACAGCTACTGGAAAAAGAGGAGTTAATCAAGGTAGAAAAAAAGACTACTATTGGTAGATGGATTTCTTATGTAAAAACATCAATTTTGATTTTTAACTTTTACTTTTAAAGGAATATGGTCTAGTCGTAGTTGAAAACGAGGTGGAGGTGGATGTAGGAAATGGTTGAAAAAGAAATCAGAATAAAACGATCCCTTGTCACACAAGAAACTGCTCAAGTTTTATCTTCTTTAGGAAGTGGATCATTGGGTAAGATTTTGTACAAAAATTGTCCACCAAGTATGCTTCATTTGAGTAGATTATAAAGGAGTACTTAAAGAGTATTTATTTCTTCTAGATGTGAGATTAAAGAAATTTTTAGAGGAGAAAAATGACTTGCTAGATCAAATTCGGAGGTTGACAATAGACTTATGAAGAAGAACGAAGTAAACATAGTAAAAATGACAGAGGAGGTACACAAAATAACACTTCAAACTCTTCTCCTTACGCTAATGGGCCTGACGAAGATAGCATTGACGCACAGAGTAAGAATAAATTATAAATTATTTATGCTTTTTGTTGCTAAATTACTTAAATTCTAAAAATGTATCCCATTTAAAAAAAATAGATGCAAGTAAACAACTCGCGGATTATCGTTTCAAGACGCAAAAATATGAACAGGAAATTGCCACGTTGCAGGCCAACGTAAGTATTAAACCGGAAGTAGCAATTGTACCTATCCGTGAAACATGATTTTCAATTTGTGATACCATTATTGCTTTTTCAGGTGACAAGATTAGATGGTCAAGTAACGAGATATAAAACCGCTGCAGAAGAAGCAGAGTCTCGTGAAGACGATCTAAAAATTGAGAAACGAAAATTACAGAGAGAGGTAAGGATGAATAATAGCTTTATTATTCATTATTAATAATTAAGCTTTTCATATAATGCTGATGATAAACATAAAAATAATTTCATTTTTTTAGTTGCGAGAGGCTCAGTCAAAATTAGATGAATTGGAAACAACCAATTCCCACCTTCAAAAACGACTTGATAAATTAAAAACCGCAAAATCAACTTTACTTAAGGAGCTATAGATAAAAAATGAAACAAATTATTAATATGTAATAATTATAGTATTTTATATACTGTTTATTATATTTACTAAAACTACTTAATAGAAAAAACATTTGGCAAATATCACATGTGAAGTATTATAGTATACCTATATCTACCTATTTAATTTCCTAATTCAGCATATTTTAAAAATTGTTTCATTACTTTTATTTGTAAGTACATGTATCTTATCTTTTTGTTTTGAGGGTGACCACTGCGCATTCATAAACCTCAAACAGTTGAAAAGCTTTAATTCTAATTATTCTGTATTGTTATTATTGCCTTCCTCAATATTTATTCGGAAAAAGGAAGTGCAACTTCAAAAACAAGTCAACTTGGTTTTGATTTTATGTTGTAACTGCGATCGGATTTTACAGGTCATTATTATATGTCAAACAATATATTTTTAATGTACCTTATAATTAGTCTGTTTTGTTATTTATAGCAATACATTTGACATAAAAACTGGCCCATATATATCTGTCCAACGAAGTAAAAGAAAACTATTTGTGTTCCATTTCAGATTACCATTATCTACACTACCTTTTGTTAGTTGCGTAATTTATGATTATTTTTTCTAAATATTCTCTAAACTGACATAATCAAGGTTTTTTAAAAATCCTGTAACTTAATACCAATATCCCTAACTTCTTTGTTAGTATTATTACACAGTTGACTTAACAAAGAAAAGTGCTCCACAAAGATAAGTACTGTATGCAAATGGTTAAGTTATAAGATGACTCACAATATTCCCAATCCAAGTTTTAATTTTCTTAAATTGTGGTTCTGTTGATGATGTGCCAGAGCAATAATTCACATTGAGTGCCATTTACGTAAATTGAT
The DNA here is from genome assembly GCA_036507315.1 of Lepidocyrtus fimetarius. Classification (NCBI taxonomy): domain Eukaryota; kingdom Metazoa; phylum Arthropoda; class Collembola; order Entomobryomorpha; family Entomobryidae; genus Lepidocyrtus; species Lepidocyrtus fimetarius. The sequence continues at coordinate 3,633 of JAANSO010001744.1, read as the reverse complement.
TAATAAGAATTATTTACTAGTGTTAATGTAATATCTGATGTTGATTTGAATGTGCTATTATTATTACATAATGACCATGTCATCTTTTGTTGGCAGATAATTTTTAAGGTACGCAGATTATAATTAAATTAATACTATTTATGTTCTTGATTTTCTCAGCGGGTTTACGAATACATTGAATGAATAGGAATAAGATTTATTTAAAACGGCTCAGATCTAACTTATAACAGGCAAAGAAAGCAAATAAATAATGATCCCAATTGTGTACTCTTGACATATCAATTTTTTATTATCAATTTTATACAGTACAAAAGAAATACGCATTGTTCTTACTCAGTTCACAATTTTTTTCTACTATTCATTCACAACCAATTAATAATTGGTATTCGCGAATGTAAGAAAGAATTAAAGTACGAGTTATTAGTTATTATCCTGATTCAAATCCAAGTGCAGAGGATGAATAAGTATGTCATATGTAACAAAAGTTGGAGGAAGTCTCTTTTACATGCTGTCGCTGTCTGCTTGTTGTTGTGAAATTACTAATACAGATTTTCTGCATTTGAAGATCGTGGTCGTATTATCTTTTCCCAGTTCTTTGCGTATCAGGTCGTACATTGCGGCATAATGATTTCGAATTTCGGACAGAACGATCCGGAGACTAAGAAATTCTTTCTCATCCAACTCTGCAACAACGCGCCTAAAATTGAAAAATAAATAAAATATAATATAGGTTTATTTCATTTTTCACATTAACCAAATATCATGAGTGAACCTACCTGTAGTCATCGATGTGCGGGTATTTGGCTACCTACAAGTAAATAATTTTTAATTAAACAAAAATCATTTTGCCTTAAAATCATTTTTACAACTAATCGATCTATTGGCTTAGTACCTTGCTAATAATCTTTCCACGGTTGATGTGGTACCGAGCGATGGCATCATAGAATGTTGCGGCTTCACCTTCAACGGCTCGGATTTCACCCAAGGTATCTATAACAATCCAATAAAAGAACCACTTTTACATAAAAGCCAAAGGGATTACTAACATTAAACAAGTCAAGTTATTTGATCATACCTTCTTGAATAGAAACACCAAAGTTGTTACCATCTTCAATCTTTGGAATCAGAAAGGTAACCCACATTTTCAGCTGTATTGAGAATTGGGAGAATCATTATTAAAAATTAGTCATTTTTTAATTAATGCGCTTGAAAAGATGTTCAATAATTAAAGTAAAACACTTACAAGATTAGCTATGCTCTACCAATTCCCGGATGTAAGGTTTCACCGTGTCTATATGCTTAGAAAGGATGTTGTTGCAAGTAACAGGTCCGGTTGGGAGAGCCAATACCTTCATTCCATCAGTAGCCACATAGTCACCCTCTGAATGAGCGTTGTTTAGTTTCCGTTTTTTACCAGCCGCATCTCCACTACCATCGCCAGAGTGACTGTTGGTCAAGGCTCTAAAATAATTAAGTAAACAGATTAGTTATTAAATTGCCAATATCAATAGCAAAGGGTGAATATAAATAGCAGCCTACCGGTTAATTGCCTGTGCATCTGGAATGGGGATGTTGAGCGATTCTGACAAGAACTTTTGCTGATGTTCATAACTGAATTCTTCAGAGTCAAGGAGTTTGTTCAATTCTTCAATCTTTCGAGGAAATACTGATTTGATAAGTACCTCTGACTTGGATTTTACTGAAGAAACTGACAAGAACTTTTGCTGGTGTTCATAACTGAATTCTTCAGAGTCAAGGAGTTTGTTCAATTCTTCAATCTTTCGAGGAAATACTGATTTGATAAGTACCTCTGACTTGGATTTTACTGAAGAAACGTAGTCTTCAAAATTCTGGAATAAAACAAAACTATAGTAAGACGGGAATAGTAAATACCTTCATGAATGGATGTGTATTCCAATTTCTTAACTAATACACCTACCTGGCTAATAGTTAGGGAATTTTTCTGCATCTTGATCAGTTATCAAAGTGTTATCTTTATGATGTCAACAATTTGGCAATGCCTCTTTAAATCTTGCCCTTCCGAATTGAGCTCTGCAAATGAAAAGGTCAACTTTGAATTTGTTTCCTGTTTAGACACGAAAAAGCTGAAAATTAAGTTATGTATCCATCACAACCGTTTACTACATACCACTTCCGGTGAACAAAACCAAGCTTATCAACCAGCGACCACTGCCTTTCTTTGGAATGTCCTGAGTAGATCACTACAGCACCTGAAACAATGAATAAATTATCAAGCCTAAGCACTTGTTGCAGGCGCTAAACACAGCTTCCTCAAACCTCAACAAAGACAAAAGCGTCAAAGATAACCTCCAAATTGAAGATAAGCTTTAGTTTTTTTTAGTTTTTACCTTTGCTCAGCTGCTGGAAGGCGTGCTCCTCTTTGGAAAAGTACTAAACAAGCGTCAGGCCCGCACTATTTTTCACAGGTCAATTAGTTTTGCGCAATTTAAACTCACGCCGCGTTGATTTAATTAGTCAGTTAGTTTTAAAATTATTTTCTGGAATAGAATGAGTTGCAGATGAAAAAGTACTTTTTGAGCGGAAAATACGGCTTTCATGTGTAGTTTTTTTTTGTTTCTATAGCTTTTTTGTATTTTGATAAGAATAGTGAGGGTATAGGAAAAGAGTATGCGGCATGCACATTGTACACATCCTTATTCAAAGTTGTATAAAATTCCATGCTATTCAAGGTAGAGCACGTTCAAAAGAAGGCTGCTGCTGCCATCAATGATGATTCGAGAATGAAACAGAAGAAGGCAACTTGAGACGAGAATGAGCCTTGCAAAAAGTCACCGGAAGGAGCCAAAACAGGTATTACACAGGTACACAACTGATGAACAAAGAAATTTGATGTTTTGCTTGATTTTTGATTAAAAATTAAAGTTTACCTTTTTATGTAATGTTACCCACAATGGGCCTCGGTTATATGATATGATCTTGATTGTGCATGAATTTGTAAATTACATACGTAATGTACGTCATTGATTGAATAAGTAAATTTGTATGTCATCTTTTGTTATCCAAGCTTCAAATCCGGTTAAGAAAGTTAACATTTATTTGCATAAGAAGAAGAAAAGAAAAGGGATCTTTGCAGACAAGTAATTTGCAAAGCAAATCTCAAAGTGCCCCGAACTTATTGAATCTAATACGTAAAAGGATGACGAAATACTAAAAAATATAATATATTTCGTATGACTTTATCTGTTTAATTATTTAAATAAAATGTATTTAAATATGGATTATTAATTAGCAAATTCTGCATATCATGATCATCAGCTAATAGCGAAGACAGGCAAGCAAATCTAGAAAATATTTTATGGAAAATTAATGCTACTGCACATTGCAAATTTCATACTTGTGAAAGCAGAGAAAGTATACTCGATTCGTTGCTTTAAAAACTATACTAGAAATTTACCTAAAGTTTGCACGACAAACTGAACAACTCTTCTGCTGGTATGTATGAGATCGATGAATTCATGTTTTGACGAAATGCGCAAGAAACCCAAAATGCTCTTCATTTTATGTAAGGTTGCGATATGATTTGGCGAAAGCTCTGCAATGCATTGCCGCATTAACCAGAAATGATGATTCGTTGATGATGAATAAAACTGG
>JAANSO010001743.1:0-15718 GCA_036507315.1 Lepidocyrtus fimetarius | reverse complement strand
AAATCCAATTTCCATATAAAACGAAATGCGAATTGCAATGGTCGAATGTTTATGAGAAAAAATTTATTTAATAAGGGGACTGTGACCTCTGCTTTGACCTTTGCTCTGAACAGAGCTAAGCATTGTTCAATGCGGTCTTTCCTCATATTCTCTGCTCTACAATAATTCAATTAATTTTTAAAATATTTCGGCTTTTTAATATAAAGAATTCTACACTTACTAACTAGATTAAAATTGTTTTTATTGGAATCATATTAAAATTCTAAACTCTCCCATTCCATTATAAAATTGATAATATTTTTCGCTGGAGAATAAAGTGATCTCAAATATGGGATTGACTAATAAAGGACCCGAATCAATAATAAATTCAGAAAAATATTCTCTGATCTTCCCAATTTGAGTCTTATCGAATTCTTTTTGTCAACTGTAGTCTTTCAAAATCTATAGCAAATAAAAAATGTTTGATGCTACCTTTACTAGTTTTCCAATCAAGTCAAAATCTTGGGAAATCTTTAATATAAAAACATTCCATTTCTGTAGCATTCTTTACTGAAAGGAATCCCAAGAACGGTAGCACGGTTTAAAGCAATATTGATTTGAACCCAACTCTCAAACTCGTTATTCATTTAAAAATTAAAAATGTCTTTGTTCCCATTCAAAAAGGCGCCACATCAAATGATGAAAGGACTGGAACATTGTATGCAATTGCTAGTATTGCTAGATAATATTTGTGTATCTAGATGAGTTAGGCTTGTAAGGTTTCTTGCTGCTGGTCTCGTGACTGATTAATTATTACAGTGGGGTCGTAATGGTTTCCAGTATTTTCGTAAATTATTAAAACACTTGACGAGAGAAAGTAAAAATGGTTCCAAAGCAGCACCCGAACTAATGGCGAGAAAAAATATGGAGAAAGCAGACAAGAACATGTCCATTAGATATTATTTACGCGCATTATGTATATTGCTTGATAAGTACGTCTTTGTTAGAAAAGTGCTTTTGGAATAAAAGCTGTGGTTAGTAAGGCTGCGTTGAATATGCTACTTTCTCCTTTAAAGAATATCAGTCATGGGGGCTTAGGGAGTTGTTTGATGATGCACTGAAGCTTTGAACATCAGTCATGGGGGCTTAGGGAGTTGTTTGATGATGCACTGAAGCTCTCCATGCATTCAACGCATTTTCTAGTTTTCCACCAACTTAGCAAAATAAGTTGGAGAAATGGGAATATTTTTATCTTCACCGCAGCTACTAAAGGCTTTAGTGGTAAAATTATATATCTCACAAATCCAAAGCTCAACCAAATAGAATTTTATAACGCGGTGTTCTAGGCACGTGATTTGTCAAAGGATTATCTGTTCATTCATTTCTTCTTGAGGCTTCTTATATCTGTCTAGTTTCTGACGGGTGAAAATCTGAAGAGTAAATTAATAGTTTTGAAGGCAGAAGAGTAACAGAGACAAAGTAAATCCTTTGAAATGATTAATATAAACGTATTTTAAATTTAGTTTAAATATTCTTTGAATTCCATGCAATAGCTATATTGTCGAACTAGTCTGTACTTGACTTAGCCTTTTTTAATTCGTATAAGCTTAATAAAATAAATAGGTGAGTAAATGGAAAGGGGCTTATGCGTTTGTATAAAAACTGGTTATGGTTCGTTATTCAAAGCTCACTTTGTTCTTCCCCTTCCACTTTATTCCTTTCAACTAAAACGATTTAGCTTTCTTTCAAATGATGAAAGTTCTTAGAAATTGTCCTCCTTTACAAAGGAGGATGAAATGAAGACGAGATTTTCCCTTTGTCCTATCCGAGTGCTCGTGGTAAATATGTATTTTTAATTTTAGGCCTCTAATATCTCAGTCTGCTGCTTTCTCCGTTCTCAACTTTAAAAACGACCACTCTCATCGTACATCCCTCACGCAGAGTTTATTTTCCTTTACAGTTATAAATTTCTGTAAAGAATATTTTAGAACCTCCGTCTTAGCTCGTACAGTTTTGGAATTTAGGTATAGGTACAAAAATCTTCCCGTCTTTCTCCCGTTCAAATCCATATCGCTTTTTCAGCTGAGATTTACAATTTTTTTGTACAGGCGTGTTTGTAAGAGATTTAACGCTGAAAAAGAGATGTAAATCCGCCAAAGGGCTTTATTTCGTGGCAAATCTGCGACAGGAGCTGTAACGGAGAGGAAGTGGAAAGTATATGAAAATAACATTCATAGACTTCCCTTTTTACAATCTTCTTAAAGTATAATGCATTTTAAAATGATTTTCACGTTCCTTTCCATGAGAATTTGACAGATTTTGAAAAAGTTTGCGAAGCGAAATCTTGCAAATTGCACTTATAAAAATGTTGCATAGCTTTAGCGAAAGTTCATGAAGCGGTTTTGCAAATGTTTTGTTTTGCATATTTAAAATTATTTTGTTGACCAACGTTCCAACGACTTTAAATTTCCAATTTAAAAAGTGTCATTTTAAACTGTTAAAGACGTTTCCAATATTTTCGTAGATCCGTGCAAAGACATCCTCTGCACTCCACCCCAAGTGTGTCATTTGGATGATGAAAGAAGACCTGTTTGTCGATGCAGTGAAGTATGCACGAAAGATTTCCAACCTGTTTGCGGCTCCGATGGGTTGAATTTTTCGCCATAAAAGATGTCACAGATTTCCGTAAAGGTTTTAATCAATCAAAAGCTTAAAGGAATAAAGACTTGCAAAAAGTTGCAAATTTTCAACCTAGTGTCTAAGCAGGCTTGCTGCCTTTTATTTAAAGTGAATTTATTAAAGGAGATTGAAAATTTTGCTAAAAACCTTCTTTTCTTTTCATAGATCCATGCAAAGACATCCTCTGCACTCCACCCCAAGTGTGTCATTTGGATGATGAAAGAAGACCTGTTTGTCGATGCAGTGAAGTATGCACGAAAGATTTTCAGCCTGTTTGCGGCTCCGATGGAAAAACCTAGTACGTTTTACAAAATATAAACATCACTTTGATTTAAAATCTAGTGCAAAACTGAAATTAAATTTTACTTTTACACAGTTCAAATGAATGCACCATGAGACATGAAAGCTGCCTGAAACGACGAGATCTGAGTTGCAAAGACATCCTCTGCACTCCACCCCAAGTGTGTCATTTGGATGATGAAAGAAGACCTGTTTGTCGATGCAGTGAAGTATGCACGAAAGATTTCCAACCTGTTTGCGGCTCCGATGGGAAAACCTAGTACGCTTTTTTGCATAAAATAATTAACATTTAAATTTATATTTGAATGCAAAGCTGAAATTAATTTTTACTTTTTAATAGTTCAAATGAATGCAACATGAGACATGAAAGCTGCTTGAAGCGACGTGATCTAAGGATCATCTCTCGTGGAAAATGCACTTCCGGTAAAACATATTTCTTTGCGTGTTTGTATAATTATTTAACGTCAACGTAATCAAAACCTTTTAAACTTTTTAAATCAAAGGAGTTAATCCCTGTGAAAGCCTTTCCTGCCAGGGTTATGAAACATGTTCAATCAGTCGATTTGGAATAGCTCAGTGCACCTGTGCCACCGTTTGCGATCCTGTAATAAAACCAGTTTGTTCAAACATTGGGAAAACATTTGATAATCAATGCGAACTCACTTTGGCTGCTTGTCGGGAAGGAAAAAACATTTCCGTTGCTTACATGGGCACGTGCGGTAAGAAATTTTTGCATTATTTAAACACAATTAGAAGCATCTAAAGACTGACGATGAGTGGATGATTCTTTGCTCCGTTTTTAAACAGAAAGCGGAAGTGCATGTGCAAAGCACGTTTGTCATTCGGGGGCAACCTGCGTTGAACAAAATGGAATGGCCACCTGTGAGTGTCCTGTCTGCTCCAATGATTACGAACCAGTTTGTGGAAGCGATGGAAACAGCTATCAAAACCTGTGCAGATTACAACTGAACGCTTGCAAGACTAACTCCACAATTCAAGCAATGTATACCGGACTCTGTAGTAAGTATTCTTAAAAGCTAAATCATCACTAGTTTTAAAAAGTGCTTATTAATGCAAGTCTTTAGTGAAAGTAATACATCCAATATTTTGCTTTCCCTCAACCGTTGACTCTTTAACATCAAGTTATCATAGGTTTTAAGTATATTCTGTACTTAACTAATATGCTTGTAAATGTAGATGATAATCTCGGGCTTAACATATTCATCACTGATTTTTACTTATACTTTTTTGAAACAATAGCGTGGTGAAATTAGAAATAGTTTACAATTAAAAGTGTAATTATTTGCAATTTTCAGATCTTATTCGTGATTTTAGTGGTGACGGTAAGAACATTTTAAAAACACAATCCTAATTAATACTTGATTAGGAATGATTCTAATCAATTTCTGCACAATTCACTCAATTTTTAACTTATTCAAGTGAGTACAAAATATGTTCTTCAAATGTTTGATAGTTTTCTTGGATGCTTTAAGTAAAATTTTTATGCATTTGTAGCTCCCTTTCTCAGAGTAATTGTTATTCCCTTCAGACTTTATCTATTTAAATGTAGCTTGTTAACAATTTTAGTAGCTTAAAAATCACGATGTGAATGAATTCAGAAAATAATGGTACGCTTCTATTAGTGCCAAGAAGATCAAATAATCTATTTTGACTTTACAGACAGCTGCGATCAGAAGCAGTGCGATTTTTACTCGGTTTGTGAAGCGGATACCACCGGAACGAAATGCGTTTGTCCTGAAAACTGCAACAAAGAGGTTTGTGAAGAACAGATCGAAATTGTTTGCCATTGACATTTTAGTAAATATTTTTATTTTTAAAGGACTCACTTTCAACGACCGTAGTTTGTGGAACGGATGGGGAAAGTTATAAAAATGAGTGTGAACTGAGGAAAAGTGCATGCCGGCAGCAGAAGTTTGTCGTTGTTGCTAGCAAAGGACACTGTGGTAAGCTCAAAGTTTTACTTTTCTATGTTGTTTTCACAGCTGTTGAATNGTTGCTAGCAAAGGACACTGTGGTAAGCACAAAGTTTTACTTTTCTATTTTGTTTTACACGGCTGTTGAATTGCTGCACATTTTCAATGTTATAAAATAATTTCACTCACAGCAACGCATTGCACAAATTTGAATACTTTTGCACATTACCTAATTAATAAAAAGAGTTTTTTACGTTTTTGAGTAATTTTTCTGGTGGAACTACATAAAAAAGTCAGAAACTGTAGTCATTTTTTAATATTATGGATATGTGCGCAAAAAACCTTTCACGAACAGGCATTGTAAATGAAGATAAATGTTGTTTGCAAAACCCATTAAGTAGAATCAGTTACAAAGTTTCCATCAGGGTTTCTAAACATTTACTTTTGCATTCATCTGAAAAGTTAAAGCAATGAAGGATCTTGTTTCCCAAGCTAGAGTCTGATTTGACCTAATTTTATGGATTTGGTGAAAAGTGGTTCAATAGAATCAGGGTGGGATCATTAGGAAGAATCTGTGCCAATAAAGGCAAAATCATTGCAAAATTGCAGCAAATGCCAGCAAAATACTAATTTTTGCAGTCCTTTTCCAAAGTTTTAGAAAAGTTTGAACGCTCACGTTTCAACTCATTTACAAAAGTCAAGGACTTGAATACAAATGAACAATTTCTTACATTTCGACATGAAAAACTTGAGCCCGACGATTTTGAAACATTCTGTTTTGGAATTCAAAATAATTTTTAGTAAAATTTAAAATACTTTCACAGGTTTATGCGCAAACGTACAATGCAAATTTGGAGCGCGATGTGAAGGAGGTGTTTGCGTTTGTCCAACTGAATGTCCAACTAGTTACGAGCCAGTTTGCGGCTCAAATTTGATTACTTATTCGAATGAATGTGAACTTCAAAAGGCTGCTTGCACTGTGGGCCGTGAATTGTCTGTGCACTTCTACGGAGATTGTAAAGAAGGATTGTCTACGGCTTTCGGTATGAACTCCTTCTCAATTTTTTGAACTTTTTAGCTAGTACTTTTTCCCGTAGCTCTAGTAATTTTTAAACTTTTCATCTCGGACTACCTTTCTTTTGTCTTCTTTTTACTATTAGAATAGCGAATTTGACTTACCTTAGCATATGCTTTTTGTAAAGTGAATTGCAAAACCAAAATTGCTCTCCAGAGAGACTTACATAAAAAGTTTGAATATTAGGAACTCTAACTACTTTTGGTTTGAAAAGGCGAAGATTTTTTAAACAAAAGGCAAATATTAAATGTCATAGTAGAAATTGTCCAGCTTTTATTCTACCTTCTCGTTAGCAATGTTACCAAACTAAAAATATTACCACACTAAAGCAGACACACTAATGTTACCAGCGTGGCTTGTTGGGATGGAATTCGCTCCAAAAATAATCTTTCCTTGCGCTTTCACTTTAGCTTTCACAATTCCTATGTACCTTGCATAACATCCTTTGGAAAAGTCTGCTGCCTTGCCTATCGCCACATTGCCAACTGTAAAATTACGCTTTGCATGTAGAAAGCAGTCGAGGCGTCAACTTATTTGACGTTTAATATTGCTTTGATGATTTATGGCTTGCCGATGTGAATTGTTGAGAAAGCGCAAATATTTTCAACTCTTGTCTTCTTTTCTTACATTGCTTTGTGTAATGCTTGAACATTCACGTTTTAGTAAAAAGCTCACATTGTGGACCATGTAAGTTGTTTGGTGAAAATGCTAAATACAATTTGATTAGGCGGAGGCAGCACAACCATTACTGGGGGGAGTAACGGACTCCAAGGGAGCACAAGTAATATCGCAACCGGGAGAAAACAAGAGTTTGAGTTGAGTTCAAATTTCGATACTTTTGAAACCTCCCATTCCCTTCCTAAACCGAAAATGTGTGAAACGATTCGCTGTGACTTTGGAGCAATTTGCGAGTTGGGAGAGGATGGCTTTCCAAGATGCACTTGTCAATTTAATTGCAGCTCTGCTCCAAAAGTCCCGGTCTGTGCTTCCGATTTGAAGCTGTATGAATCGGAATGCGAAGTGAGGAAGGAAGGCTGTCACAGGCAGAAGGAGCTGCGACCAAGACCGATGGAACTTTGCGAAGGTACGTAATGGAAATCTAACTGTGATTAAAAAATATTTACATAAGTTTCTATTTTATTAGAAGTGGAAGTACGACCATGTCACGGAGACGAACCCCTTAAAAATCTTGGCACTGGCGAGGACTTGTTTTGTGGGAGTGGACCGGTGAGAAATAATTGTCCTTCCGGGAGCTTCTGCCATCGCACTCAAACATTTGCCAAGTGCTGCAAAAAACGTAAGTTTTCATTTTAAAATAATTAGAATTTTGTTTTTTTATGGCTCAGATGTCTCTGGCTTAAGTGTGGGCTCGGTAGTAACTTCCTTCATCTTTAAACATTGACAAAACGAAATCCGACTTGTATCCGTAGTCTGTATTTACTTCTTGTCCACAGTGCTTGTTGTCTTTTCGATTTTGTTTTATTAAGTCAATTAGTATGCAATGTCAGAGCCAGAGTCATACCGTGTTTATTCGATTGTAAAGGAATGCTTTTGTTTTGTTGAATTCTTTACATTCGTCTCACGTCTCCTGTTGACCTTGTTTTCTAATCTTCTTGAGCTTCTTTCAGAATACCGGTAAAAAGAAGTTCCTCAGAATTATGGGATAAACCGTTTTAGATAAGTTCCTTTTCATAAACATTCGGACATTGCCCTCTGAAATGATATTATTATAAATCCTAAGTGAACATAGCTTTGTCCGACTGTGGCCACATCACTTATGCAAATTGTATACAAATTCAATCTTATTAGATTTGCATGTCAAATTCTAAAACTTTCTTTTTACCTCTTTTAACTTTGTAAATTTCTACGTGACTAACAGTGGACAGGGACAATTCATCTTCCTCATCTTTGCTTTATATTTATTTATTGCCTTACACGAAACTATCAAGCTTACAATCTTTGCGGAGTTTTTGTCATATTTTTGTATACTTTCTCCGACTTGGGATTAGAATCTTGTTGACATTTTGACGAGCACCTAATATTTTTTGCATTGCTTGCAAAGAATGCCTTTATTACCTGACGTCTTTCTATTTAAAGAATCCGAGCGGACTACTTCAAAACCAGTGCAAACCACTGCTCATGACAGCCCTTGTGACAAGTCTGTTTATGGCTGTTGCCCTGACGGGGTCACCAAAGCACTTGGGCCCAAACATGCGGGATGCCCTTCCCATTGTCTTTGTAATAAACTTGGTTCCTTAAAAGAAACTTGCGATCCAATTACTCAGCAGTGTGGTCAGTAAAAACTGAAAACATTGTTTTTCTTATGTTTTTTATTTATCAATTAAACAATTTTTGTTCAGTGTGCCGTTCTGGTGTTGGAGGTGAAAGATGCGATAGATGTCTTCCGGGTAAAAAAATAATTCTATTTTGTGATAGGCTTGGGAGGAAACACAATTCAGTATTGAAAATCTTTTTACAGGTTATTGGGGACTTCAAAGAATAGCCGTTGAAGAGCAAAAAGGCTGCACTCGTACGTCGAGATTAAAATCTGAATCTAACAGGAAAGTTGTGTACTTTTTAGGGAGTTTTAAACAATTTTTTAATCAATTTATTATTTAGCTTGCGGCTGTTCAAAATTTGGTAGCGTTCGAGAAGACTGTGAGCAGATGACGGGTCGTTGCGTGGTAAGTGCTAGTTTTGTTCCTTTATGACTTAATAAATTCTTGATTATTGGCACAGGACATTTAGGTTGAACAAAATTGGATATTTACCTTTTAAATTGTAAATTTATACGCATGAAAAAATATATTTTTAGTGCAAAAAGTCTGTGCTGGGACGTAAATGTGATTCGTGCAAGGAAGGAGAATTTCTTGGCCCTTATGGTTGCACAACAGGTAACTTTCATTTCAATCATGCTCACTATCTGTTAGAAAAAATAAGGTTAAAAAGGGAACGTATTACATTTCGTTAGGGAATAAGTCATACAGCGATTCATTCTTAGCATTATAATACCAACATTGATTTTAAATCTTCCTTTTTAGATCCAGTCAATCTTGGCGCAAATTGTAATGAGGTTAGAAAATACCTAAATATTAATAATTTAATTACGTTATCTGCTCTGTTGAGCGGTTGATTAGTTTATTAATTTTAAATTAAAAGGTGGTTTGCATTTATGGAGCGGAATGTGAGGAAGATGGGGCTCGTGCTGGATGCGTCTGCAACATTGCTTGTTCTGATTTAATCGAAAACGAGGTAAACGCCTACACAACAGCAATTGGTCTATTGCAAAGGGCTAAAAATTAATTTTTAATGGCCTTATAATTCATTTTTTTTTAAATATTAGGTAGTATGTGCGAGTGACGGTCGAACATACGATTCAGAGTGTTTGGTTACGTTGGAATCTTGTCAAGCTCAAAAACCACTCTATGTAGTGCACAGAGGTCCTTGTCCTGCTGCAAGTAAGTTATAAAACTAAATTTAAACTTTCAACTCATTTCATTATTATTTGGCAAACACAGGCACGGGGGACTCAAGTGGAACGGAAAGTCCGCTAAAACGATGGACCGGGCTGCAATACACGGAGCCAGGAGACGACGGCGTGGATCAGATTGGATTGAGCGAATCAGGCAGAAGTAATGGGGAAATATGGCGAGATCAAATGGGAACTGGGTTTGGCTCCTCAGGCATGAAATCAACTCGAGATCTACCACCGCAGCCTAAATACCACGACAAGTTCCATAAAAATTTCTACACTCATCGATCTCCTACTTCCGCTACTATCCAGGTTCGTTTAAAAACTTTCATTTCATGCTTCCATCGCTTACAATAATTTTTAAGATTGGTTTTTGCTTTAATTTTTTTGCTTTGTTCTGACAATTTTTTAGTCGGATGCTACTAGCAATGAGTTAACCGTAAAATGTGTAATTTTTGCAAATAAATTTATTTCTCAGATGAGAAGTTATTTGGGAGATACATGCCAGTTGACAAGCGATTGCGTTGCTGCTCACAGTATTTGCTTGGGTGGATTTTGTATTTGTCGGGAAGGATATTTTGAAGACGCCGAGCTTATTCAATGCAAACCGATACGTAAGTAGTTTCTTTATTTTTCTTGTGCTTACAAAACAAAAATTTACACATGGTGATTTTAAGCTCACTTTCATAATTTTCCAAATAATATTTTCTATATGTTTAAACAACCCCCATTTTCCGTCAATTTAAATCCCAAAATATTATAAATATGATTTATTACACATAAAATGCGTATTAAATGCGGCATATTGTTTATGAAAAAGAATGAAATTGGGCTTTTATTACATTCACCCTTCGAATTCAAGTACTTTTGGATTATTCCGCAAAGAAAAATATAATGGAATTGCATACAAAAGATTATTTTATGAGCCTCTACCTAAACCAAAAATTCCAGCATAAATAAAAAGAAAGAAGAGAAAGTTCCATTTTCTTAAAGGGATAAAAAACGAACGTATTTCCTTTTTGATCTCATGCTTGAATAAATATGTATCTTGAGCAAATTCAAGTAAGCTTCTGCACGTTCATTCCACACTCCATTAATGCCCGTATTTATTATCTGCTCTGAAGAATGCGGAAATGTTCCTGAAGGTTGTAATATCTAAAAAACCTAAATTCTTTTCCTGCTGACACAAATTTGTACAATTCTTATAGTTATTAAATTGTATATACAGTACACACTATTTTGTAGACAAATTGTTATTTTTTAAAATTATTTTTGCAGATTCGCATTTGTCTGGGGCTACGAGCTGTGGAAAACGTGAAGATTTGTGTGAAATCGGATCGCAATGTTTTGACCACAGGAACGGGTCATATTCCTGCATGTGTCCGTTGGGCACCTCCAACCTGGGAGAGAACTGTTTGAAAAAAGGTAACACTACTATTTGATTTTATTTGCAATGATTTTTTTGCGATCATAAAATAGTGAATCATTAAAAATTGTAGAATATCCTGCACCTTTTTTACACGGAAGATCTACAATTCGTTTGGGAAAACTAGCAGGATATCACAAGCTTAGCTTGGAGTTGGAAATAATCCCTTATATTAATTATGCTCACGGCGTAATAATATTTTCCTCCCAGCATGCCAACGGCTCAGGAGATTTCATGTCGCTTGCATTAATTGATGGGTAAAGCGCTCAAATATTAGTAAAGAACTCCAAGTCTGATAATCTAAACAATCTTTGCATTTTACATTAATTCATACTTTGCAGTTTTTTGGAGTTTCGATACGATTTAGGCGGTGGAGCCGCTATTCTGCGATCCGCAAGTCGCTTGATTTCAGGCAGTTCTTATCACATAACAGCAAAGCGATATAATCGCGATGGGCTTCTTAGAATTTATGGTGAAGACGATGTGAAAGGCACTTCTCCCGGATCAATGAAGTAAGCAATGGTTTTTCTTTTTGTTCTACAAGTGTGCTGTTGTTAACATCTTTTTTATACGAACTCTTTTTTAGATCGTTAAACTTGGATCATGGTGGCTACATTGGGCACATTCCGCTTAATTCCACAAAGTAAGATTCTTTGCTCTTGTTTATTATTTTTATATAAATCTAGCCAAGGAATTAGCATGCCTGTATATATGTTTGTCTACTGAATTGAAATATGTATAAATGACAATCTGTAAAGTTCTTTAATATACTAGCATTCAAGCTAGTTTATGTACAGGCTTGTTGCCTTGTACGTCTCTTGTTGGGTTTACTTTAAATTGTTTGCATTACAGAATTTGGGAAACGGTAGGCACAAGTGAGGGGTTTGTTGGTTGCGTTCAAAAATTAAAAGTCGGCAGAAGATCAATTGAGTTTGAAGAGAAAGACCCTTTAATTAGCTCGTTTCATGAGATTTCCCAATGCCCTGTGGTAAGTCACTTTCATCGGCTCACAACAACGCCAATGTACATTCCTAACGAGCCGGATGAGTATCAAGATATCAAAACAAAACCTCATCACCATCACGGAATCCCATCATTCCTCCACAATAACACAAACAATCATATTGATCATTCCCGTGGTAATCCTTGTTTGAAAAATCCTTGCCAAAATCACGGTCTATGCTGGATTGACCATGGAAGCGCTTCCGGATATAAATGCGCTTGCAATCCTCTTAATTCGGGTACAAATTTGCTGCAATTACAGGTTTGGAAGGTTTACTCAATTAAAACGATAGGTTTAAAAGTTTTTAATTATTTTAGGACAACATTGCGAGAAAAAATTAAGCTCTTTACATGAATCAGGAGCAATGCTAGATTTCAGAGGATTTTCGTATTTGGAGCTGCACAAGATTGAGAATGGAGGAAGGCATGTTAATATCGAGATGTGGTTAATGATCCGATCCCCGAACGGTCTCATTCTTTATAACGGGCAGGAAATGGGAAAAGGGGATTTTGTCGCGTTGCTTGTGACAGAGTCGAGACTTTCTTTTGTTTTTGATCTAGGAAGTGGAATTGGGAACATTACGTAAGAACTTTCGATTCCTTATTATTTTAAAAGTTGTAGTTACCAAATTTCATAAATCCACAGCTTTTACATTTTTATTAACTTTTTCCTTTAAAAATCTAATATTTAAGATGGCATACACCAATCGTTTTTGAATAAATGGCATTGGATCGTAGCATCACGAGAAGGAAGAGAAGGCCGTCTTCAAATAGACGGAGAAATTCCAATAACAGGGAAATCCCCACCAACTCTGTCTGAACTAAATTTAGAGCTTCCTTTGTACATTGGGGGAATTCGAGACAAAAACATTTTGCATAGAGACCTAGGCAATTTAGCTCCTTTTGACGGTGCACTGCAGTTTGTAAAAGTAAACGGGGAAACCTACCACAAAGATATTAACAAAGCTTTGGAGGAACGCTCAGTGCATCGATATGAAGGCCCTCCTTGTGGAAGTAGCGTGTCTTTTCCTTGTAGTAACGGCGGGACTTGCTTTCCCCGGTAAGTGAAAAAGTTGCGTAACCTATGCGAATAAGGTAATGACTAAAAGAGAATGCGTTGCACAAAGATTCTTGTTTTCTTTTAGTCTGGAGTCTTTTGTTTGCATGTGCCAACCTCAATACTCTGGAAAGTCTTGCGAGACACGTAAGTGTTAAATATTGCGGAATCTTATGCAGAGATTATATATTTGTGCTTGTCTGTAGGAAAAGAAATTCCTGGACCGATTCGATTTGATGGACAAAATTTTCTTAAATTTCCTAGAAAAATTGCCAAACAGTAAGTTTGTTTTTACATAATCCGGCTATTTTACAGATGGTGCTAAACAGGCTCTAACTATTAACACATTTCTTTCTTAATCTTCTTTCTTCCTGCAATGGCTATTCTATCAGTGAGTCTTTCAATTTTTCGGAATACGATGATTTTTACAATGAAAACTTTGATTCACATTTGGACGAGCTATTTGGCGAGTCGGGGGAATCTAATACTAACCACAGTGCTAGCAGTGCTTACGAAATCGACGAGAATGAACCAATCGGTGCTAGTAAGGAAGACGAAGACGATGAATTTGACTTCATCGATGAAGATTACGACGAAGAGTTTGTTCCATTTCTTGAAGAAGAAATGGTGGAAAGGTTTCAAATAAAAAATCTTCTCTTCTTTCCCTTTATTCTGGCTTGATACTTCAGTTAACGTTCTTTTTGCCTTTTTCCTTAATAAGAAAAGGACTTTTCGTAATATTTGCAACTTTGTTTTAGGGCAAAGGCTCAAAGAAGAAATCGTATTGAAATAGTCTTCCGCACAGAGAGTAAGTCCCCTGGGGTGATTCTCTGGACCGGAAGTTCTCACGATGGTTCCCAAAGCAGAAAAGGGTATTTGGGCGTGTTTGTTGTTGATGGATATCCAGAGCTACGGATTGATTTAGGATCAAAGAAAATAAATAGGCCAGTAGTTATCCGCTCAAAGGTATTACTTTCTTTTTTTCTTTCTTAAAAATATCAGATTTACAATCAAAAATTAATTTTTAGGTCAAAATAACGGATGGCCGCTGGCATCAGATTTTAATTGCTAGAAGACGAAGACTGATGTAAGTTTTCCCCTTGTAATAAATGTATTTGTCGAAATATTTTAATTTTAAAAAATACCTGCCTTTGTAGTGTACTTCAAGTGGACGGGTCAAAACCTCACAGAGCAACAGCACCTGTGGGCAGCAACGTACTCGTATCCGACGGAAGATATTGGATTGGTAAGTGAAAGTAGCAAAGAGAATAACCTGAAAACTAAAACTATTCCAATAACTCATAAATTCGGATTTTAGGAGGAGTAGCTTCCTCAGTAATGGCGGGAGAGGTTCCTCCAGAACTTCATCAGGGATTTATAGGATGCGTCGATTTAATCAGAATTGACAAAAGAAGACTGCCCCTCTCAAAAATAGCTGTTGCCACCGGCACCCCCTTTTGTGAAGATGACTATTAAAAGATCAAGCGCTTCCTTAGAGTTTTAAAAATATCAAAGCATTTTCACATGTTGAATTCGTACATCTCTTTTGTTCCTTTCATATATTCTGGAATAATGAACCGTCTGAGCCGTCCTTAAAGAATTAGTTGAATAACTAACAAATCTAATCTTCGTCTTTGATTTTTGATTCTTTTAGGCATTTATTTATATTACTGTATAATTTGCTAGCCGAAATGGTATTATTGTGGTTAATGTTTAAGAAATACACAAAATATTTAAACTAAGGTAAGCACAAAATAGATACAAGCAGTATTGTATATAACTTGAACGACATATTTAAATTATTAATAAATTATATATAACAGGATATTATCCATTAAACTAGCGCAACGTTGGGTAAGTTTTTGTACTTAAATACAATTTAAAAGAATCATATTTTGTTAACGTTGCAGTCTTAAAATGAAAAAATAAAGAACAATAAATTAAACTGTTTAAAATAAATGATCGGTTGGTTCATATGTAAATTTACACATAAATATTGCATATTTTTTAATTTGTTTGTCAGCTTATCATTAATAAGTAATCTAACTCATCCTGACCATATGCCCATTTTGAATTTTTTTGAATGCTTGATAGCTAAAAATCATTGACAATTAACCAATTTAAAACACGAACATAAATATTTCATCTAATGCAGAAATACTAAAACGAGCACGTCTTTAACCATTTTCCTATAAAATTGTCGTTTTCATTTAAGCATACGGAGTCGTTACGCATAACAAGCACGCATAAAAAAGAAATGCAGTAGAAAGAAAGTATCAATCAGAAGGGCAACTTTCCTTGCTCTTGTTACACCACAACGCCTAAATCCATTTTTAGCAAAATCCCTTTTTCCTTTCAGTAACGTCAAATTCTCTTTTCTATATGAATTATATGCGCGCATTAGATTTTCTTCAGAAGAAATGATATTTTGTTGATATCAGCAATCAGTAAAACACAAATCAACAGTCTATAGGTAGAAGCCAGTACACAAGACTTGAATTTATTTAGAAATATATCTTGTAACCTAAATTACGTCAGTTTCTAACAGAAAATAGGTTTTTCTGAATCTTGTTGACTTTTCTGAAGCAGAATGTTGACTTTGCTCCAATTTTATTCTCAAGGACCAGCTGTGTTTTAACCGGCATTTCCAAGATGAAAAGGAATGTTACCAAAATATATTTTTCTCATGGTGAGAAACATATCAATATTAACAGGAAGAGGGCATTGACATGAAAGCAAGTGTAATATTTTAGTAATTATTCTCGCATCTGTTAATATTTTCATAACTTGACAA
>JAANSO010001742.1:0-15718 GCA_036507315.1 Lepidocyrtus fimetarius | reverse complement strand
GGGGGGGTTTATCCTACATACAGGGGTACCTATTTCGATGTATGATTTTTTGTTCTTATAGAAAGTTGCATTCAACTTCCAAATGAAGGCTTATACAGCAGGGGGAGATTTTGTTGACCCAGGTGGTTTGATGCAGGGTGGTACTCGAAAGGACCTTGGGGTCACGTTAAGAAATGCTATGTCATTGTATGAAAGCAACCAAAAACTCAAGCAACTTGGAAGAGAAGTGGCAACTCTAACAGCAAAGCTCCAATCGGCGAAAAGCAATGAAAGTTTCATGGAAAAGTTGCATAAAGCAAAACGAGAACTTCATCATGCTGATGAGATGAGAAAAATGACTAAATCATCCCAACTAAGAACTGAAATTGATGCCATTAAGGGAGAATTAGAAGGGTTGCAGGGAAGACTACAAGAATTGGAGACTCAGTTTAAGACATTAGAGAAACAGAAAATTCAGTGCCAGAAGAAGGCCGACCAGGTAGAAAGTCTTCGAGCAAAACATTTAAAAGATACAGCGAATGCAATCAAAAAGTGGGAAAAAGAACTTGCGGCTGCAACAAAGAAGTATGAAAGTAAGGAGCAGCATTTCAAGGAAGTTGAAATGGACATCAAATCCAAGGAAGCTTATTTAAATGGATGCCAAAAAGATATCGATGATGCAATCGAAAATGTTAGTCGGTGCGAACAAAAGGTAGCTGCAGCTGAACAAGAAGTTAAAAACTTCAAGCAAAAGTTCAAAGAATATCAGGAAGCTTACGATGAAGCCGTTGCCAAAAGCAATGAATGGTATGAAGAAGCTAAACGTATTCAAGACAAAATTAAGAAGCTGGACGAGCGAAAGGAAGCATCAGAGATTAATAAAATGAAGAGAAATAATCAAAGAAAAACTGTCCAAGATAATGTAACTTGTAAGTTTTTTTTATTTATTTAATATAGAAATAGAACATTGTGTCTTGGTTTTCTAAATACAATTTTAAATGTAATATTTTTTAGATTGTCTCAACGAAATAACCACCTTAGAAGACCAATTCCAGGGGATCGATTTCGCTGCTGCTCCGCGTCCTACTATGTCGGCATCGGCTCTGAAAAAGGAACTAGACTCCATATCAAAGCAAGTAGAAAATAGACAAACAACGTTAGACCAGGAAGCTGCCGCTGGCTACCATCAAACGAAGAGAGAATATGATGGCACTGCCGACAAGCTTGTCGTCATCAACAAAAACAAGCAAGGACTTAAGAAAGCAATTGAAACTTTAGATAAATCAAAGGTAAGTATTTTAAAGTACAATAAAAATGGTTGGTCTATGGTTGCTTTCACCAATTAAAGAATTTTTTTTTGCATTTAATCATTAGAAAGAAAAAGTGAAAGGGGCTTACGAAGATGTCAACAAAAAGTTTAATGACATGATGCAAACCTTATTACCTGAAGCTCGAGCAAAGTTGGTAGAAGTAGTTCCAGGAGATCTCTCTCAAGGTGTCAATGTAAGTGCTTTAGGTTATACCTTTTTTGTAATTTGATTTTTATTTCTTAATTGCTCATGTTTTTCTATGATGATAATGTGTTTATCATTTTCAGATTCACGTGCAGTTAGGTGGAGTATGGAAAGAATCTCTTACAGAATTGAGTGGTGGCCAACGTTCTCTTGTCGCACTTGCCCTTGTGCTTTCATTGTGTATGTACAATCCAGCTCCATTTTATATATTGGATGAAGTAGACGCTGCTTTGGACCTGAGTCATACACAGAACATTGGAGTGGTAATTCAAAACCAATTTAAGGGAACGCAGTTTATTTGTGTTTCATTAAAAGACGGGATGTTTGCGAATGCCAATGTGCTATTTACTGCTAAACATGAAGGAGGAAAGAGTGTGGTGACACGAACATCACGAACCCAAGGTATGGGTAGACCAATGCCTCCTCCCGACGGTGGAAAAAAGTCAAAAAAGTAAATCTTGCGTCTTTGTATAATTTTTCCTAATTTTTGACAGCACAATTTGATATTTACATCAAATCCACTGTGCATTTTTTGTATATTTTAAAATGATCTCCATTTTTTTATTTTGGCGTTACTATTATCAAAGTGCTGTTCCTCGTAATTCATGTTAGTTACATTTATGCAATTAAGAATAATTGTTACAAGTATTGTATTTGACATGTTAAATATTTTGTATCTAAAATGCTGGAAGAGCCTTGAACAATATTGGCTATGAATAAAGAATAGCACTGCCACATTGAATCAGTTTCTTCAAATGTCTATTTATTGTATTTATTTTATTATATCTTTGATTATTTAATCAAATTCTGGTACGACATTTTATTAATTGTTATAGTCTTACTATTAGTATATATAATTTCATGTGAAATCCTCCGCTTGCTTGTTCTGATTACAAGGATTACATACATAATATGTAAGCTTTGAGAAACTACGCCTCTCTGCATCGAATCGGTCCGTTTGTTACACAATTGCAATTACGACTTCTAGTAGTGGGGATATGCACCAACTACATAATACGTTGTTATTATGATAACAATTTGTTTAAAATTATTACTACACTACGCATCTTATTTGATTGGTATATTTTAGTAATACTTTAAGTAACTTTAGAACTAATATGAGTTGATCCAATTAAAATAAATACGATGTATCATATGATAATTACGTCTCTTTTCATGCAATAACACCGCACAATTAAAAACTGTAATCTAATAGGTAGAAGTGGTAGGTACATTGTAAGAGTTTTCTTATGTTTCTTTTTAGCATTTTCATCGAAAAGGTAATAATCAGTCCTCCTAAGTACGTAATAAGAGTACAATAATTATAAGTAATATGCATAATTATTTTATCTTCTTAATATGCGCACATTGAAGCCGTGGTACAATATTCATACGCTCATCTCATATTATAACCAG
The DNA here is from genome assembly GCA_036507315.1 of Lepidocyrtus fimetarius. Classification (NCBI taxonomy): domain Eukaryota; kingdom Metazoa; phylum Arthropoda; class Collembola; order Entomobryomorpha; family Entomobryidae; genus Lepidocyrtus; species Lepidocyrtus fimetarius. The sequence continues at coordinate 12,809 of JAANSO010001742.1, read as the reverse complement.
TTTCATAATTGACCAAGATGGGTAATATAATACATAATCACAAAACATTAATTTTCAACAACAGTACAACTTCTATAAACATTTAAGTTAGTTTTTAAATAATATTTCTTAAATTGATATTAAATGAGAAACAGTCCATTCCTATCTCCGCACATAGAGATATAGCAATATAAACTCATAAGATTGTTATGCGTTTAAAAGTGTAGGCATTTAAGATTTATTAAAACCTGGCTCACTTCTTGACAAGAAGCTTTTGTAAATGGTAAAATAACAAAAAATTTATCCATTAGATTATTGGTCTCTGCACTGTTAGTAGTTTATTCAAAATTCTATAGGATTGATAATGATGTGGCTAAATAAGGGACTAACAACTTACATGAATACCTAATAAACCTATGATGGTAAGAATAGAATGAATCACTTTTCAATTGACCTGTCAACTGATAAACGCATATGATGCATATAAATTTCTAATCAAACATTATTTTAATTGTGTATATTCATATCTAGTACATTTTCATTTTCTTTGCACTATAAGCGCAAGCAAAACACATATCATCATAATGTAAGAATTATAAAAACCAACTTGCAGATTATTAAATAATGAGAAGGGTCAATGTGAAGTTATTATTCAACTTTATTTAATAAATATTATATGTATTTTAAAAACAAAATCATGTTTTAAACAATTTAAACCTAATAGTGGCTTCCATTTTTACTTACGAGCATTTCTATTTGCGGTTTGATATAGTTTTATATGCCATTAATAAGTACTTTTGCTTTGGTATAATATAGTTGTAATTTTAATTTAATATTACAATAGCTGTGTAAAATACTTCAAGTAATTTAAAGTTTCCTATCATTGTGTCGTTGTAAGTACGACTCTTGTCTATTACCGTTGTGGGTAGGGTGAGTTCCAATAGTAAAAGCTATATTATGTATTAGTCAATAGTACATCAACAATTCAACACAAAGCCTATACAACCCTAGAAAATTATCATACTCATAATGGGAATTTCGAAAAGTTAACCATTTCCAGAGCAAAAAAGCCTTCCAACGGAACCTCGTCACGTTCTAAATGGACTTGGGAATACTTGATTGTTGCAGTCTAACTACATCATTTACTCGATTAAGTATACAAATGACATTAGTAGATACATAATTATCAATTATGCAAATTGCTATAATAATGGTTCATTTTTGTTACTTATACTTTTTGATTTAATAGTAACAACAAATATTTAAGATGATGAGAAGGTCATGGCTTCTCAATCAGATTGTATAACTTATCATTACAAACATTGTAAATCTTGTAGTTTACAAATTAACTGTACATACAAGATTGTGGAGAGTAATACAAACATATGTAGGGATCGGAGAGTAGGCGTCTTAGCTCTGGAGCCATGTTCGAATCAGGCGTCATGTACTCTTTGATATTTTTTGGTGATTTTTCCAGTTCTTCAAGCCATATTCCCATGCTTGGAAGTAATTTAACCTGTTTAACAAAGAAATAGTTAATTAAGAAAGAACTCTACAGAACTATTACACCCAAAGTAATAATGAAAGTGAAAGTAACACTATTTAAATGTTGATACTTACTTGGGGTATATTATGTCCTGTTCCGTTAGGATTCTCTACTCTATCAGCCATAGAATCAAAAAAGACCCAAGGGGCTTGCCGTTCTGTGCCGCATTTGACAAACGAAACAAAATGACTTGTTTCAATACAGATGACAGCAAAAAGGTCCATTGTAACGCGTGGGATTGTGCGACTAGAGACGACAGAATAAGCTGGAGGTGAAGGGATTGAAGATATCAATGGTGCTGCAGCACTTGTAGGGTTCCGATTAAAACTTGGATTACCACCAGGATTGGAACCACCTGAATTCGCCCAACTGTTTCCGAAATGGTAGGTGGGGATAGAGCCGGATGTTGAGTTGGAGTTTGTTCGTTGAGGATTACTGTGATTGTTGAAATGATGATGGGTATTCGTGTTGTTTGTAGCGGACGTGGGAGAAGCAGGGGAAGTCGAAAAGTATTGGGAAGGATCAAAGGAGTACTTGATGCGAACGATGTGATTCAAATGTGTTTGTCTATCTCTTCGCTTGTGAGTTTGATTTAAACATGTTTCACAAAATGCTGTAGACTCTGCACCAGAACCACTGGGAGTAGAACAGGAGTTGTCACGCGCCTCACCGCCAGAACTAAATTTTCCGTAGCAGCTAGGACATTCGTGCGTGGCAAGGGATCCACAAATTATACACATTCGTGGAACTGGAAAACAAATATAATGTTATAAACTATTGATAATACATACACGTGTAGATATCTTTTTTAAAAAATAATTCAAGTCAACTTACTATCTTCCATCAAGTCCGTAATGTCAATACTTAGATTGGGCAAGATGCCATCGTACATTTTATACTTGTTTCCACTCCTTGGCATCTGCAAAATTAACGCTGGCCGTGGAACTGTTTTTAGCTTTAACTCTTGCATTATTAGGCTTTGTTCAAACAGTTGCTGAATAGTTGGGATTTTATTTTTATCTTCATCTGTTTGGGCTACTAGCACCTGATGGAAAAAATCAGAATGTCCGGAAGAGAGGTTCATAAACTCATCCAAATTCAGCACCTTGCTAAACAAAAGCTGAAGAAATTCTTGTGGATCCATCTCTTCTGATGTTAGTTTCTCATCAAGATGTTGCATTGTCTCCCTTAACTTCATTACGTTTCTCGCTGTGCAATACAATTCTTTCCGAAGGGGATTAACAACATCGTCTCTCAGGATACGTTGAACCTTACGAGCAAGATCTTCATCTCCATCATCCTTTTGACTGTTCCATTCTTGAAGAAGTATCGAGTCAAAAACACTTGAGAATGAGAACATGGCAAACAATGTAGCGTCGAGATAACATGAATTCCTATGTCCCTGAATTCCTTTACTTCGACCTAAATACAGAAGCAAATAAAATATACTTCAGTGAACGAAAACGTTAATATAAACAACATGCTGATATTACGTGTTACATGTAAGTGTTTAGTGTTACATTTGGGAACTTACCGCTTATTCTATCAGCATCTTCCTCCCGTAGAGGACCTTGAACAAACGGAATCGGCATACTGCTGGGGTTCTCTTTGTTATTACTAGCACCTGTACTAACAACTGGTTTCGTTTCAGTCTCACCGTTAGCTTGTGATTGGCCTGTGCTTTTAGGGTTTGTCCACTGTGCTACACGTCCCGTTCCAGCCAACAATCCTTCTCCACAGTCAACAGCGGGAAGCTGAGATGGCGATTTTTTCCACGTACTTCTTTCCTCGCTGTCACCTTGACCAAATCTATCAAAAGACTTGCTGGACGCGGTTGGGGAAATTACATTGTCACCCTTTGACACTGTAATTGTGGTTGTAGTGGGTTCTTCCTGTTGCTGATTATTAAGGTTAATATATCTTTGCTGACTATTATTATTCCGAGTTCTGTTACTTCCCGTACTACTTGTCGAACTGCTTGTATCGTAACAACCCACGTCAAGACTTGTAGACGAGCTACTACTTGGGCTAGGACTAGGGCTACTGTGAATTCCACTCCCACTTCCAATTCCACTACTTGCACTTAAGCTACTATCCCCACGAACTGGAGAGATCTCACCTCCTGTTGAGGCAGCCGGAACCCCTCTGAGGTCTTCTTCTGAATCTTTAGTACAAATTTCAGGATTATAAAAATAGTCGTCTTCAAGAATCAGTCCTGCAACTGCCACCAACCCTCCTCGTTGAGGCGCACACGTGAAAAGCTGCTTGTTCTTATACCAACCAGATCCCAGTCCTAATGGTCGATCCTTTAAAAGTTCAACCCAAAACAATTACAAATTATTCCAGAAATGTATTCATTCATAACAATCAACTTACAAATTCAATCCCAGCAATCTCTTCGCCTTCAATGATGCCTGTCCACCTGACAATGCCCGTTTCATTTGAATCCGGTGGCTCCCTGACCCAGACAACACGATTCCCTTTTTTCACACCTGAAAATTTTGCAATAAAATTTAGATTTTTACAAAGTTGCAATCTTTTTTAACAAAAAATCTTTTCAATTCATCCAGCTAAAAATATTGTTTGCAATAAAAGCAAAGGCAGAGCACTTAAAAGCTTGGAAACTAAACTACAAACATTAAAAACAAAAACTTTTGCTATTTACTTTCTATTACATTTTTTGACTGGCTCCGTCTCTTCTTCTGGCGAAATAAGCTTTGCAATCTTACGTAATGCGTGCATAATCATTCTAATTGAATTTAGCGATAGTGAATGATTAAGTAACTACAATAGTGACACAGCAGAAAGTTGAGTCACTCTTCCGTTTTATTAAATTAATGAAGATAAATTTTGTGCAAGCTTTAAGGCCAAACTAAAAAGTTGACACAAAAACTATAATTTTCCTAAAATGATGTAATTATAGTAATTTTGAGATAAGCAATTTAAACTGCAATTAAATTAATTGCTGGAAACTGAAGGTATGGAACATATGATTGGAGCAGCGTTTGCAGCTGCACTAACGATAAAAACTGCTGTTGTAAAGTAGGCGTATTTACTTGTTTGTTTATTTGTTTACCATTTCTGCTTTGCAGCGTAAACTAATTCAACAGCTGTTTGCTCGGAATTTAATTGACTTGATCGTTAAAGTTAATTGATGGTTTATGTGGGAAAAGCATGCACCTAATTAAGCTCTAAGCATTATAATCATCTCCATCTCTCCAGCATTATAATTCAATTAGTTTTTATGAATTCGCCTTTCAAGTTTTAAATGACGATTTAATTAGACATTCCAGCAAGTAAACCTTTTTTAATTAAAAAGGACTTTAAATAGACTTACAATTAATTTTGACATGGCCAGTATTGAGATTTCTGCGCATTTTCAATCTAATTTGTTGCTTCATATATCAAAGGCAAAGTTATTAGTCAGGCATAAATACTATTTTCCCCTAAATCAATGATAAATTACATTTTAATAAACCCAGCTTATATAACTGATAATTTCTGATTGCAAAATTACAAAGGGCATCAGATTATTAATATCTTTTCCCTTTTAATGGAAAGGATTATTATCGCATAAGGGAATTATGGATTAGGGAATTGGGAATTTTCTATGTAATTTACAATTAATAATGTAGGATTTTCTTACAAAATAGGTCGCTGACAACAGCGGCGGAAGTGGAATGGCATAATTGTGCGAATTTGTTTGAGTTTTAGCTAAGCTAACCTGTTATTGCAAAATAGATAAATAGAAATAAGTCGGAGGGAAAATAAGATAAACAAAGCGTAGGACGACGCTGTGGGTGGACTCCCGCATGCCATGAAATGAGTTGGACAACTCTGGCCTAGATCTTTAGGGAATTCCGAATTCCAGCAGATTATAGGGCCCATGAGAAAGATAAAGCAAAAATTAAGGACGGATATAGCCAAAAAGTAAATAAGCATGTATGGCAATATAAAGCAAAAGCAAGTGAATAAAAGCAAACTTAATTTACTTAAAATAATAATAGTAAAATCTAGCTAGAAACTTCTACTTTTGCTTGTGTGACGTTTCCAAAATAGAAAAAAGTCAAAACACATTATTTTTCTGGACATCCGCCTGCCAACCTATCATGTCATGTTCAGACAAAATTATGACATTTTATCTCATAGTGCCCCTATGTCATTTCGTTCCGTTATAGAAATTTGCAGGCATATAATTTATTTTGCTATTATTTAACCCTTTTTGTCTCATTTCGATATAGTTTGTAAATGTTAATGGTGTTTACAATAAAATTGACTGGTCTTTTCCATAGAAAATGGAATTTCACCTTCTGAAACTGTGGTATGGTGGCATGTCCGTAATCCATTCTATGAAATGGTTTGCAAATTTGCTTTTTTCTACTAAACAGAATGGACATAAAGATCAAAATGCATTTCTTTTTATTTTTGCAAGAAAATTTGATAAAGCATGCCAAATTACATTCCAAATCCACACAGACTCATAACGAAAGTGTCCGTTATTGGGTGAAATAAACTGGTCTAAAAATAGATTGTGTATTAGTAGGTTCTAATATGAGAATAATATTGAGAATCTACGTCATTGCATAATAAAAAAAGAATTTTGCTTTCTCTGTCTGCTCATGGAAAAGTCCCGATGTCGTCTGCATACTAAAACGCTTGAATCATGAATTCTTAATTTGCTATCTAAAGCCGCGCAACCAGAGTCTAAAGAGATTATCTCAAATCATTTGAGATAATCTTTCTATTTCTATTTTTTAAGTATTAATCATTCGCCTTTTAAAAAATAATTTCTTTTTCTTTCTCTTTTTCTAATTTTCTATCACTTTAACTTTTCCTTCTCAATAATTTATTTTCCTTCCTTCTATCCTTTCCTTCTTTTTCTTTGCCTCCATCTCCATCTGCTTCCTCGTCTTTCCAAAAACATTCATGTCGTCGTAAAACGTATATCTTGGTTTAGGGCCTGCTTCAGAAACTAAATTTGAGCTACGGAGTAGCATGATTTATGCAAATCAATTCAAATGCAACATGACGTAACGAAACGTCACATAGGGTTACGTTGCACTTGCATTGATTTGCATAAATCATGCTACTCCGTAGCTCAAATTTAGTTTCTGAAGCAGGCCCTAAACCAAGATATACGTTTTACGACGACATGAATGTTTTTGGAAATTGTTTGTTTGCATGAATGCTTAAATATTAATTATGTATGTATGAATAATGATGAATGAATGATGAATGATTGATGAATGATTGATGATGAATGAATGATTATTTGCCTTTCTTGTTCTTTTTTTCGCCTTTTCCTCTTTTCTCTCCTTTTCCTGCTTCCTCTCTCCCTTCTCCTTTTTCCTACCCCCTTCTCCCACCCTTCATTTTTGCCCCCCCCATGCCCAACAGGCAAGGTGCGCTATTTCGATGTATGCAAATGCCCTGCAGTATGAAATTGAGCCATCAATTTGTACAAAAGCATTACTACTGTTATATCTCTATACTTTCAAAATTTTGGCTTTCCTAATTAGAGTCGTGTGTAATTGGAGATTTTTAATTAATTTAAATAATTTTATGTCGCACCGAGACTGTCAGGTTGTTGGAAATCTCCATAATTCGCATTGTTATGTCGGTATTTAGGCTCATCTACGCGATGATGATGTCCCCTGGCACTTCCTCCATTGGAGGATGTCGGACTAGATTTATTGTTGTTGTGGGAGGAAGGTACGGTTGACTGATGTGAATGGGAGTGATTGCCATATCTGCTGCTGCTGTTATTACTGGAATGGTGATTATTATGGTGGTTGTGATAGCCATCGTCATAAAACCGACTGTTTCCATACGCGGCTACACCAGCTCCACCCGAACTCCCATGCTGATGATATCCATTTTGATGCTGGTAATATTGATAATGCTGTTGATAAGCATCTCGATCCCTTGCAGCTCTATCTCCTCGATCACGGTCACCAGCTCTTCGACTAGCGGCGCTATTTCTTCCATCTACAATCCTTTTACTCGACTGATGATTACTATAATACTTATTCCCTGGCAATGGAACGCCGGCCCCAACCCCATTGGTGGAGTTTGCATGGGGTAAATTAGAGGAGGATCCATTATGATATCCAGAAACTCTTCCGGAGGAAGAAGAGGCTGGAAATTTATTTACACTTCCATTATTTTGGTTTCCGTAAGAATACGCAGCAGACAAGGATTTTTTGGGGTTTTCCTGGACAAAATCCACTAAATCAGTCTCTTTCACAGTTGCAGAAGCACCATTTCGTGTTGAGGTGGGGGAGGTAGGTCGCTGTTGTTGAGATGAGATGGGTGAAGTTGGGGACACAAGTCTACCATTAACTGAATTAGCTCCTGCAGCACCGGTATTGACAAGTGGGGCGGTGGGCGCTCCAGCTCCACTCAACTTTTGCTGTTCATCTTTCAGTTTACGACTTCGACTCGCAGAGGAGCACGAAAGGAAAAAGTTTTTCAGTTTCATTGTAGATTCCAAGAGTTCTCAGTCTGTTCAATATCTAACACTTAAGATTCTCTCTTCAACACTTAAAATGTCTGTTTTTCATCTTGGTTTTTGATGTGTGTGCGAAGTTCACTTTTTAAACAATTCTTCAGTCACTTCTTTATCCAAGTTCATTTTTTCAGCAAAATCAAGTCAATTTTTTGCATTGTCATTTCATGTCCTTTACTCCCTTTTCTTTCCTTTATGCTTGGCCGTCCTCTTTCGTGAGTGATTGAAGAGGTTCCCACACGGCATACAAATTTCAACTAGTCCATGAAAAATAGAAGAATGGTTTTTTCTATAGTCAAATTTCGCCTTTTTAATGCTTTTTTCATTGTTCAAATAATTACCGTAAAATTACGGCAATTATCTTCTAATTTTTTATTACTTCCAATTTCCAACCTCAATGAAAACAAGCAACACGTTTTCTCATAGCATCATTGTAAAATGAGTATAAATTCAATGAATGTGTTACGATTATGTATGCAATAGAAAATCTCAAAGTGATTTTTAAATTTATAATTACACCCTTTCACTTGTCATCAGTGTCGAAATTTTTTTTATGTTTTTGTGCGTCCTTCCCTTTCTGTTTACAACTTTGTAATTCCAAGGGCTATAATTAGGTCTAATTATCATTAATTAGGTCACTTATTTGTAATTTTCTCTTTCAAAAGGTAAACTTACCAAAAAATCTTAAAATCTGCAAACACAAGTTTATTCCAATGAATTTCTTGTTCAGCCATCAACCAAATTGCTTTTGGAATTCACATTCATGCCATCATGAACGTAATGTAAAGGAAAAATGACATGAAATGGAATGGATGTGACGTGACATAATCTGATGTAAATAAATAAAAAGTTTGTTTTCTTAAAATTTTGTTTAGATCAAGATCAACCACAGAACACAACACTTTTTTCTTTGAATTTTCTAGATACATTTGCTTTCACTTTACTGTATTAGCACAGAAGTCGCGCTAATGTTTGACCTTTGGACTTCTGGGAATGCAGCCAGGGATGTCTGAAGGAGTCTGGGCGAGTTTAACATGCTTTACTCTCTGACCACAACCGCTGTCCAACCAAACAGCGACTCTCTCCCAAAGGTAACAGGACAAGCTTTTTATGACTTGTGTCCTTTGGCTATAACCGGCAACAACATCATCTCATCATCATCATTATATTAGACTAAAACTTTCTTTCTAATTAACTTCATCTCATAATCATTTTCTGTTCAGAGTTTACTTGCCCTACTCCACCTTCCTTCTTTTCACAATAATAGCTCACACGCGTACCTATTTATATAAGTCTACCGTATCATCTTATTATTATTTTATTCATCCTTGTCCGTTGTGAGTCACGTCACATTTTTCATTTGCTCTATACAACATTAGCATCCAAATTTACAGAGATTGAAAGAACAAAGGGCTTCATCCAACCCCATCGAGTATTCATTCATTTCGTTTCCTTCTAACTTCAATTAAAAGTTTTCCAGGAAAAAGTAAAGAGAACGGAAATGTACGGGTTGACTAGCGGTGCAGTTTGGCTTGCATCATCTCACACGCCCAAACAAACACAGCATTATTCTACCAAAAACTACTAACGCCATCACCACCATTATTATCTTCATGAGCTTTTTGGCTTTCATGAAAATGAGCAGAATCTAAAACATTCTATTCCTATCAAAACCTCGAAATAAACAGTCAAAGAGGAACAAAGCAATATAGCGGCAAAATTCGGAGGAAAACATCCTGCCAGGCAGTCTCGGACCAGGAAAAGGAAGGGAGATAGAGAAAAGTTGGTTCATTCATCCGGATCGGCAGATCCATTTTATTTATCTAGAAACCGCATCTCTATCCTTACACACATAATATTCATTTTCATCACAATATCTTTTAAAATCGTGGCTTGAGCATTTGACCCCGCCTGCCAACTCCCATTTTATTATACAGTGTCATACACACATTTACGTGATAAATTGCTTACAACATAGAAATCAACTATGCATAAAATATGAATTAAAATTAGCCGGGTCAACGATGTTACAACAACAAGCCTTGTCATCAACATGTCAAAAAAGTATTTATGATTTGTGGAACATTTCTAATTTAGCAAATTTAAAATATGCCATCAATTTTGACAGTGTTGCATGATCACGATATCCTGCAACTCAATTTCGTATCAGATTGCCCCATCAAGTCTTGCACAAACTCATCATCTGAAAGAGCAAGTTAAAAGTTTGAGAAATTACCAGCTTATTTACACTTGGACAAGAAATCCTTGGAAAGTTAAAATTGGGTAAACCAAGTGAAATATATAAAAAGTCATGTCCTATTAAAGTTTGCAGAGTTAATGAAAAACTTTTTGAATTAAATACGGTATTACCAGTACTTAAAACCTTAAAGCAATTTTGCCTTCTGATGATGTAAATACCTATAAAAGAAGGTGACAAAACTTTGCTCATCTTCTTCTTCATCATCATCTTGATGATGATGATTTTGATGATCATCAACGCGACCGCCTAGGACACTTCATGAGACAAACAATATTAACACCAGAACAAGATCGGAATAATAAAGTGATCTGTTCTGCATCGATAACTTTGGATAGAAAAGAGTCCCTGCCAAAAGTTTACAGAGGAAAGTCGTTATCCCACCACCACATACCTAAACTAATAACTAACAAGGGTATCACAAGGCGAATAAAACGTGGTGATGACGCGAAGACCTTTTCCATACAGTTTTGTTGCTTTCACTCCATACCGACTTCAGAAATGTAGTTTTTAAAGGATTGGTTCTACTACGTTCGCTAACCCTCTTCTGAAATAAGCAAAGCTCCTCAACCGGAAGGAAGTTATTAGTCAGAATGCCGCTCAAAAGCAGATTGGATGATGAGAAAATGAAAATAGAAAGTGCTTTTCTCTAAAATTAAAATCTTGTTTTGAATTTCCTTTCATGTAACTATCAAAAAAGATCTCAAAGATTTCTGTCACTTAAAACAAAAATAAAATCTTATATTTAAAATACACATTAAACACGAACCTGAGCACCGTGAATTCACAAAATTGAAAAGTAAAATGAGGGAGAGTTCTTTAAATAACAAAAGTTGACAAAGATGAAGCAGAATGAATAAAGCAAGAAACCGTCTTAGCAAAAACTTTATCTAAACCTTAACAACAGCAACAACAAGAGACATAGGAAATGAAAAAGTCGTCTTTGAAAATTCTACCGGAAAGTGGGGAAGTTGAAGTCAACAACAGGGCCTCGGTTCATGATAATCTTTACAGATAACATTATAATATAGCAACCAAAACACATATTCAATAGTATTCTTATTGCATATCAACCAACCACTTTCGTAAATAGAATTTGGAAAGTATGACTTTTTTAGAATATGATTAGCAATAGGGATATTATGGTTTATGAGAGCCACAGAAAAGCTTTTAAGCCTTTCCATTCCAATTTTCATTTTATTTCCTCTTTTTCTCCCAACTCATTCATCATCAAGTTTACATTCCCTCTCACACACAGGCAGCCACCCTGACATGTCGCAATCCTATTTTCAAAAGCTATCCACAATCCATCTACACAGATGAAGTTGACTTTTTTAATATTTGGAAGTGGAAAGTGGCTAGGGAAAGAAGAGAGTTTCACTCTCTCTCTTTTTAACCAAATTTCTGAATAAATGAGAACCTTTTTTGCTTCCACTTATAGGAACTAATGTAGATTTATTATTAAATTACACCACGCTGGACTAACCGACCAGCCCATATCTCATCTCATCTTTGTAGACCACCACTCTTGTCAAACTAATATACGGTAATGCATATTATTATGCATAAAAACTTTTCAAACTTTTTCCGCTTCTACCCCTTTAGATTGCCTTAATAGTGACATTAATTTTTCATGTCTTTTTCATTTCGTACTCATTCATTTTCATTTATTATATAATCCTATATAATTTTCTAATCCTTTTTTAACGACAGCATAACCTCAGCGAATGAAAGAATATAATCTTTTTAAAGTGTGAAAGGATTTTGCATAAGTAATTCTGTTATCATTGCAAGAAATCTCACTTTTAGCCCAAACTTGCACACACAGGTGTGTTGCTTTGTGACTAAACTGCAGTAATAGTGCTCACTCGCATCATTGACACTGCCGCAATATATCAATGATAAACACTGATACGTTTAAACATTCAACGCTTATCCTCCCGTGACGAAGTGAGGTGTAAAGAGTTTAACAAAGTTGCATAAGAAAGATCTCAACGCTTTGGTAAAACTAAAATAGGTATATAAGACGCTCATACTTAAGCATTCAAACATAAATGTATGGATGGGTTCAAAATTAAAGAACTTTTGAAATCATTCGCTTGGTTAACCATTTCATTTTCCATGAAGTGCACTTAAGTACAATGATGATGAAATGTTCAGCTAACCCAAAGAAAGGAAATTATCATGCTTTGTGTCCTTTTGGATAAGAGCGTACCCAACAAAATAACAATTTTGTTAGGTACAGCCCGCATCATTGCAAAATGTATAAGCTTTTGTGGGGTAGTAGGGGTAGCTTGATTAATTTTTTGAAACTACTTTGATAGAAAGTAAAAGCAAACAAGTTTCCCTTTTTTGCAACATTGAATTTATTTGATTATGACTATATTACTGATACCTTTTGTTAGTTTTTATTTGTATATTTGGTTTTCCCTTCATATTAAATAGTTATTAAGATTTTGTATTGTTTTGAATGGAAGATTGTTACTACATGTTATATCAATTTTATGAAAATATTTAAA
>JAANSO010001741.1:0-15726 GCA_036507315.1 Lepidocyrtus fimetarius | reverse complement strand
TTATGTTTTTTGCCGAGTCTGACGCAACAACGGATGCTGCTACTATCTTCCCATCTTTTTCTCTCTCCTTCTCCTTTTTTACTTTCTATCTTTTTCTAAATATCTCTGATCTCTCTCCTCATCTTTTACCCTAAAAACAGGAAAGAAAGCAAAGAAAAAAATTACTTTCCAAGAATAATACTCATTTATGTCATGATCATGCTGCGGTCGAATAACAGTTTTTAAATATGACAACATCAGTCCAATCAGTTTTAATGATTGGCAATCTACTAGTTTTTTGTATTTTGCTATGCATTTGTGAGCGCAGAGATATTTCTACAATGAAAACTGTAAATAAAAATTGCACAAGACACAAAAACAGAAAGAAAGACCTAGCAGCAACCGTTGTTTTGCCAGTTGGATATTATGCTTAGGGTGTATGCTTTGCTTAATTATTATTTTAAATTAATTAATGGTTAACCTAATGATTACTTTTTATACAAAGTCAACCTGTTCAAAAGTGACATTTTTCATTTTTTAAAAATTTCATTTTAAAAACCCTGTGAAAACCAAGCAGCGATGAAAAGGGGCTTAACAAAACTTTTCAAAACATCTTGACAAAGTTGCTGCATTCAAGTACTCAAGTATACTTGGGTAAGCAGAAATAATTATAGAAGTTTTCAGCATATCTATATACCAAAAGTAAAATGTATTATTAGACACGTTGCACTTTGGATTGTGCAGTGTTAAATATTTCACGAATTCTAGAAGCAATTTAGTACAAATGGGTAGTTTCCAGAAAATATGAAATTGGAAACTATAGGAACAGGATCACGAAAATAATCTGAAGAAGGGACAGGATTAGAATCGATTTGAAAACTAGGTTATGAATATTTTATTTCCACTCGGCTAGCCGAACCCAGTCGTCTTCTATTCTCGTCATCGTCATTACTTTCCCCATCTTTTTTTCCAACACAAACTCACAAACACATTTTACTTTCCACTAACAAGCCCCTTCAAAAAAAGGTTGCTAACACAAATGGATGTTAAAGTGGAAAAAAGAAAAATGTTTTATTTTACTTCCACCTTCCATTCTCCAGCCACCTATTTTCTTTTCATTTCAAAAGAGAAAGTAAACTTTGCTCACATTTATGTTTACGTAACATAACATGTTTATCTTCCAGTTTCCTCCCTGTACCTACACTTCCATGCAAAAACACACTGTAGTAGGGGGAACGAAATGCATACAAAACAGTATGTTCCACTGAAAAACAAAAAAACGAGATGGATGTGTGCACTTTACTCTTATGCATTTTGTATGAGCCTTCCACTCTCCTTTAAAATGAGAAAAAACACGAAGTTGTACCACTCTCTCCCTTACACATTTCTTTATCGCACACATCTTTATTTTTAGATTCCCCATCAACTTTCCAACTCCTTATCTTACATTTCCCTTGTTATCTCTACTCTAGAGAAAGTAAACTTTGCTCACATTTATGTTTACGTAACATAACATGTTTATCTTCCAGTTTCCTCCCTGTACCTACACTTCCATGCAAAAACACACTGTAGGGGGGACGAAATGCATACAAAACAGTACGTTCCACTGAAAAACAAAAAACGAGATGGATGTGTGCACTTTACTCTTATGCATTTTGTATGAGCCTTCCACTCTCTTTTAAAATGAGAAAAAGCACGAAAAAGTTGTACCATTCTCTCCCTTACACATTTCTTTATCGCACACATCTTTATTTTTAGATTCCCCATCAACTTTCCAACTCCTTATCTTACATTTCCCTTGTTATCTCTACTCATTTTTAAAATAAAAGCCTACATAAACTTTTCTTCTTCATTATTCTGCTCATACTTATCTTGCTCATATTTTATGCCTTTTTTCTTACCTGGGGAGGTAAATAAAGAATGAAAAAGGGAAGAAAACTCCGTGATTATTAGGTGGAAAGGAGGAATAAAAGTTTCTGTCAAGAAACAAGGATCATCGTCAGAAATATCGAAGACGGTTCCAGTTCTACTTGGAAAAAATGCTTTCCCCTTTTCTTTAAAGCATGAAACCAAATTGGAACGGAGGAACATAGCGACATAGCAAATGAAGTTTGTATAAGTTTGTTTAAGGTAGAAAAATATGTACACTCGGGGACATGGGGGAAAGGTAGGAATAAAATTATTATGAAGTTATAAGAAAAGGGAAAATACGAGGAAAATAGTCAAAGTATTCATACCAGCCACCATCACACGTACAAACACCACAACATACGTCATATTTTCCCTTTTTCGTGAAATAAATGCACATTGATCATCCACGCATTAATTTTTGATGAGATTGGATGACTTTTTATCCTCTCCTACATCTCCAAAAGTTTTTAAGCTTTTTTTCTCGGATGAAAATTAAGTAGACCGGGAGAAAGAAAAAGGTTTAAGAGCGAGGGACGCTCATCCCTGCCTTCTTGATGTAATATTACCAGCAGAAATGAAATAAAAATGAAATTACGAAATGAAAGTAGAGCGAAAGCGAGGATAAAAATAATATTTTCTTTCAAGAGAATGTAACCCTTCACATATTTTCTATTTTTTAATGAGGAAAAAATAAGAGTTTGCAGTGCAACCAAATGAACTATTTTAATGATGTGATTTGTTCCATTAACAATTCTTGCCTCTTCTGTATTTATTCGCTACTCCCCCACTTCATTTTGGTGCAGCAGCGTATACGGGCAATGAAGGTAAGTAATAAAAGGCTTGAACAGGAAAGTTTGCATGAAAATACAGCATAAAACTCCCTTTCTCTTGTTTTCTCTTTTAGCTATCCTTTCTTGTATTCGTCGTCGTTATTTTCATAAGAGGGAGACGTAGCTTGTGAATTAAAATTAATGGAGTTTTTGGTCGTGTGCACGCACTTTACTTTTTAGGGTCGACCGCTCCTTTGTTTCCTCTGCCGGTTGTCCGCTGTTCTCATGCAAACAAAACAAAAAGGGAAGAGAGGTAAACTTGGGTTGATTTACTTGTGCATCCATCTACGCAAAACCGCGTGACGATACAATGATAACAGAAAAAGAGATCCGGGTAAGATATGGAATTATAAAAGAAGCAAAACGCATCAAATCATACAGAGGAATAAGACGACATCGTTTAGCTTAATTTTTATAGTGTTATTTTTTTAAATTAATCAATTTCAGTTTAGTTAATTAACTGTCACCAACAAAAATTGTATGGAGCCAAGGAACGGTGTTTCAACACTTTAATACTTAACCTTGGGTGTGTATAGCTTTGAATTGAATGCCGGCATTTACGTCATCACCGCATGATAATTTTCATCATCATCGGCTTTAACTTAATAAAAGCCCATTTCTTTCCTTCACTATTGATCTGGCAGTTTTGTGACGAATTTCGTCATACAAAATCTACCATTCATTTCCAAACTTTCTTTCAAACCTACTCACATCATTATAACGATTACTAAGTATATGAAAGCGTTTTTCTCCGTGTTCCTACCCTGAGAGTTCCAGAAAAATAACAAATTCACCTTTTTTATAACCAGTCTTTTGATCACATCCTTGATAATGAGAAAATGCAGTTGGTCCCCATTCCCTCATTCTCTATTTAGCTGGGCAAGTTGGAAACACGTCACAAGAATAAAAAAGGAGTAAAAAAACCGAACTTTCAATCTCCCTATTCACTGCGATACTTTATGATTACTTTAGTATGTGAGCTAAACACGAACAGAACCGGAAAAGGTAGGAAAGTAATGTACATAGGCAATAACTCTCTTATCCAGGCCATCCTTTCCCTTCACTTCTTTTGAAAAAGGTCTATTTGCGTGACCACTCACTTTCCTCACGAAATCCAGTACTTTTGTTAAGTAATCGATGCCCATTTCCTCTTATGGAAGTCACATGAAAAGTATGGAACAAGTAGCCAAAAATATATTCAGGTAGGTATGCAGAAACTGGAACGGTCCTTTGCCTATCCTTTCCTTGGTAAGAACAGAAGGGCAAGGATTATAAAATAAGTTAAGAATATCCATATAATCGCGAAATTTATTCGACTACCTGGGTGCCATAATCTTAGGTAGTACAAAATAGCACATTGAAATACCTTGTGCAAAAAATATTTACCTAAATAGTGTTTTTGCAGATGGCACACCTGAGTTTTCAATTTTTTACATTTACCCTTTTCACCTTTCATATATACACACGTGCTATGCCATTTATATATGCGGGTGTTGTTGTTCCAGGTAGAAGTGTAAAGTTTATCATGTCTTCCACTTAAAACGATATTGATCGAATTTCTCGTAATCCCCTCGCCACAAAACAGCAAGACCACCAGTTCAAGTAAGTGTAAGTAGCTGAATAACAGGATTAGTAGATGATGTATATGAAGCGAGACAAAGTCCGGGCATGTATGTCGGTAAAAATTTTATGCCAGATTTTAATCACGAGTCAGATTATGACAGTGATGATTATTGGGTATAGCAAGATGGCTAATAAAAATACGCTTTCCCCTGTTGCAAAAAATAGCTTAATTTCACCCGAAATGGTTATGGTATGTGACTGTGGTGTTTTTTGCGTTGTTTTATACACTTTGGTGAAAAGAGGGAGCAAAATATCCAATTTAATCTTGTCTCTTCATCCCACCATCAAACAAGCAAAACTAGCACTTGAGGGGTCTTTTCCAGCTCTCGTACATGCAATTTTATGCATTAGATGAAAATAGAAATGAATTTTGTGTGCAAAGAGAAGGTGAACCATGTCGAATGAGATACCTATTTAGCTCCCCCTTTCCACTTTTTTCAGAGTTCAATCTTCTTTCACAGTGTCGGCCCTTTTGATGGATGAAGAAGAGATGTGCACCAAACACCAGCTTGGAAAGTAATTGAGAAGGTGAATACATTTTCTGTTTTTTGTAATTTTCTTTTTGAAAGTGAAATTGAGATGGCAAAGTACAAACTTGACCTTACTACTGATGATCCCGATGCTAATGGAGTGGAGGCATTGGGGAATTCTTAGGAAAAGATGAAACGAAAAAGGTGAATGAGCAAAGATTTGTGTATTTTGGTGTACACCCAGCAATTTACGTAATCAGGAAATAAATTTGTGAAGGCCAGATATATTAATATATTAATTGAACAGTAAACAATTGCTTTCTGGATTTAACCAAAACTTTTAAATTGTATTATGTCATATTTTTTTAAACTGTGCTACACTTAAACTTTTAACTGTGTTTACTATTTTAAGTATTTTATATCCAACCCAAAAACAACTTTTGCTTTTCATTTCCCTTCATTTAATACCAAAAATTAATTGGAAAGCTCCCTGCTGATTTTTCCATCAACTTTCACAAACACATCCAAAAATATCATCCAACTCTTCCCAATGCATTCATAAAACAGTTGCAGACAAAATCTAGTTTCCCTTTTGAACTTTTCTCTCGTATCCTCCATAGAAAATCAAGTGCAATGCATAAGTGATGTTGTTTGCATAAAAAATTGTACAATTTTCCCTGAATTTCATTCACTCCCCTCATATATAACAGCACCACCGGCCTTATTATTTCAGATAACAAAAACTTTGATGAGAAAACGGAAACTTGTTTAAAAATAGAAATAATGGCAACGCATAATATAAAACGGGAACATAATTTACTTTTTTGTACGCGTTGGCGTTATTGCTTTGTTGTCGTCGACATCCACATCAACCAACAACGTCCCTACTTTACTAAAGTTTTCGTAAAGCCTCCAGGATCAAAGTGAAAATCCCTTCGTTTGCCACAACTACAAGGAAGGGAGGAAACGAGGGAATAAGAAGAAATGCTTTCCTCGTCTATATCCTTAATGCAATATAAAATGCAATTTTGAAGCTTGATTGTCAACGCATACTAAAAATGCAGTCACGGAGCCAACTTAAACACGCAATTTAGATGAAAACGGCATTTCTCTATCTTGTTCATCGTTTTTACTTTGTGGTCCATGTGTCAATGATAAATCAGCAACAATATTGCAAACTTCAAACTGCAGTTTTTATCTTTTGCTTTTAGCGTTGCATCTAATAAATAAAATATTTCACGAAATGTATACATTTTTATTCCCAGTTGTAATCTACTCGATCCTAAAATTTCCGGATTTGTACATTAGTAAGTTATTCAGCTGCTGCAAAATGTTTTTCGCAGTATCTCCGAGTTTGTTGCTCTTTTTTCTCCAGATATTTTTAACTTTTTATTACAAAAAATCCCTCCATATTATCTCGGAGCTTCTTGTAAAACAAAAATTTAAAGAAAAGCTCCAGCTAAGCTGCATTAACAAAATAAATGAAAGAACACATTTGGATTTTAAAGAGAGTAAAGTTAAACCATGTCGGCATAACTGCCACTTTCACTTCACTTTACCTTTCCCAAAGGATTTCACCCTTGTTCACGTTCCCTTTTTATTTTCCTTCCTTTCACAATGGCTTTGTATTCTTATCCAAAAGCAAACATGAGAAAATAGGAAAATACATGGAATCAGAAGCCATTGTGTTATTATCGTGAAACTTTATCCAGGCAGGGAAGGAAAAGTAGCAACAAAGCTCACAACTCACAATAACGGTCGCTTAAAAGAATAAAGAAAAGCCACTTACATTTCTGACTCACGTGAAGAAAATAAAAGTGATTCCCAACTGGTCTATCCATTCATTTTCTACTTCCTCTTTTTTATTTCTACCATTTTCAGAAGAGGAAGAGAGAAAAAAAGGAAAAATGTTAACTAGCAAGAGCAACAAAAAGTGAGCCCCATGAAATAAGGAAATAAAAGAAATTTTCTCGAAGATGAAATAATGGAAAGGGGAATAAAAAAGGTAGATACGAATAGATAGAAGATAGATGGATTTACGTACTTACACATGTTATGTTCTTGCAACATTTTTCAGTTTGGATTACGTAAGAATATCGAAATAAATGTTTAAAGTCTGCTCAAATGATGATCCCAGACAATTGGAAGAAAGATGGGTGACAATCATTAAGAACCAGACGGGGAGAAAGAAAATTGGTTGTTTGGAGTAAAAAATGAAACTTTTGTTTGTTTGTGACTTGTAATGTTGTTTATAGATGAAAGCGACAGGATACATAATACAACATTTTTGTTTATTTAAAGATACATCTGCAAAGATACGTCAAGTACAGGAGTTGAGAAAGCAAAACGGAAAGTCAAGAGTTTTTTATTTACAGATGAATACTTTACCGAAGCTTGTGTTATCCTCTACTTTCTGTCACTTTTACGGGGAAGTTCTGGTGAATTTTGTAAGAACTGACGTACAATCCTTATTCTTTGAAAATGTACAAAATTCAACAGAATTTTATTCTTCGAAAGAGTTCAAAGAGATATTGAAATTATATGCAAATTCCATCTGGTAAGCTCCATTTCAAATTTTCGGGGTTCACGAAATAGGAAAAGCCCTAGACAAAAGAAAGAATACGAGGAGGACCAGCTTAGCACACTTCATCATGTCAGATGTAATCGGCTCAAATTTCGTAAGCCTCATTGAGATGGATTGAAATGTGAAGGGAGAGGTGATCAAATCACTGATTTGAATTTTGAACAATGTCCAATACTCCGTGAGAGAGATGCACAGAAGAAATATTCTAATACCAAAACAAACTCAAAACAGAGACAAATTGAAGGCATGATCAAATAACAGAAATTGAAAGAGTATTCCGCTTTTGACACTTGACCTGACACTAGAAACAAAAGCAACGTGGAATAATACACAAGGTGATAAATAAGAAGCTTAATGAATCAGTTGCCAGTGCACAAAATATGCAAAATTTTAACAATACGAATCCTGAAATGAAAACTACAGGGGATTTATTTTCTCCCTTTCAAATCACATGAAAGTAGCCAAATGTTGACAAAGCTGAAAATATTTCACATTAATATGTATTTTAGTGTGGTTACTTTTCCCGACTTTTCCATCTCAAGTGAAAATGTTAATGGTGGGAACAGTGCCATTTGGTTAGCGGATTCTATTTCCACTTTCAACATCCATCTCCTTATTTTATTCCACCAAAAGGAAAATGATCCCATAACATGTAATGTACTTATGTAAAGTTTCCTTTTTTGGGGGTGAATTCGATATTTTACTAGGATAATGCAGTGTTGATGTTGTATTTTGATGTAAAAGTTGTACATTCGCCACATAACAGAATCCGCCTCCATTTCCATCCTTTCATTCAATCACACAACCAGAAATATGTAAAGTGACAGGAAACAAGGGAGAAAAATTGGAATAAAAGATACGGAAATTTTGAAAGGAAGAAAGAAAGTTTTAATGTGACAATGAAAGCGAAAGAAAAGGTGGTAGTTACATCATCAATGACTATTGTTCTGTGGTTGGGGGCTCTTTTTTGTTTAAATTAGAATGCCAAATGCGTAAGATAGGAAAGAAGGGGAAAGGAGGTGGCTAATTAAAATGCATGAGATTTGATCTTGGAGTAAAGGGATAGAAGATGGGAAAAGGAATTAGCTATCAAAAGTTATATCTTTTCCTGAAAAACTAAAACTTTGTACTTGTTATTTTTCATATCATCTCATGAGATTTTTTCTTTTTAAAGATAAATTGTTTTGAATACAAAATTCAAGAAATACAGTGGGGGAACACTTGCTATTATTCCCAAACAATTAGAATTCCAGACTTCCGTTTAATTTTTATTCCCCTTTCGTAACACCACAAATGATATTATCAAAGTAAGTTATTTTTTGAGGTTTAGAACCATCACGTTGAATTTAAATGTCATTTGTTTTTGCTTAATTTGAATATGCGCAATAACTATACATATGGTCCAACAATTTTCTTTAATATTCGATAAAACATTATCAATTTAATTGTTGCATTTATTTTTATGATAATTTAGAATAAAACGCAATAAAAATGCCACAATAATCCATCCATCCGTTTTTTATTAGAGGGTTTTGCGTCACACTTATATTATCACGGTTTCCGCTCCCTTGTACAGTGTTATATAACAATAGCCTGCTTTGTTCGAAGGATTAGGCTAAATCAGGCATGAATTGGTAATACCGACAGACAGCACGACCGCTGACATTATATCTAGAAAAAGATTTTAGCTGAATTGATCCTTTCCCATTTTTTTCTGAAAGCTGCCTTTTCACATTTTTTCGAAAGCGAAACGCAGTTTAGAAATGCCCCATTCTTCAAGTGAAAGTAAAAAAATCTGAGATTTCAGAAATGAAACTCTTTTCAAACCGACAAATTGCAGATTCCCCCATTTAGAAATTTAACAAAAGAAAAAATCTTAAGCCCAAGTTGATTAATGAAAATTATTTACACGTAGTTATACCACAACTTTGCGTATTTATCAATACTCTTATGCATTGCGTGCAAAAATATGATTAAGAAAATAGTGATAAGACAAAGACAGGAAGCACAAAAATGAAAATTTTAAAATGAGCACTTACTCGAAACTTCATTGATGACGGGANTAAAATGAGCACTTACTCGAAACTTCATTGATGACGGGACCTACACGGGTGTTGATGTAGTCCCTCAATCCCCCCAAATTGGCTTGCACGAAACGAGAAATTTTGACGGATTTTTCTTGATTAACTTTCCAATAATAATTATAAAGTATATTAAAAAGTATTTGCACAAGGTAGTTCACAATTTAGATAACCAAAATCACATTATATTATAGCAATCACAGGTGGGTAATTAGCAGATTTTTTTTCAATTTGTCCGAATCATTTTTTAATTAAACTTTGTTTTTTTATTTTTAAACTAATTTCAAAATCACAATTTATTTCTTTAAATATATCAACAAATTGGCTCTATCAATCTCAATTTTCCTCCAAATTTTAAATCTTTTTCTAGCGTTATAATTTTTTGAGCATTTCTTTGCTCTCTCCCAGGGTTAACCGCTCACTCCTCCATCCCACAATAATTTCTTCTTCTTCCCTTCCCTACTTTTCTGTACATTACTTGGAGGAGAATGAGAGAATGGTGGTGTTGGTGAACGGCGAGGAGGTCAGCGTGGTTGGGTCGTTCTGTCTGTTTTCTTTCCAGGGTTGCCTTTCCCTGTTCTGCTGACGTATCTTCCTCCTCAGGAAAAAATATTTTTAAGGCGAGGCTCAGCTCCTCTCTTTTAAAATGCCAGCTTAGCTAAAGGTACATATACAAAGACAAAAGGCTCCATTTTTTCTGCATTTCCCCGTGTTCCATTGGAAGCACAACACCACCGTCGTCACCGTCCACTCCACATAAAAAGAGTAGTAGAAGCACCGCACCACCTTTAATGTTCCTCCGGATAGTCTCGAGAATGACTATGTTCCACCACAACCATTTATTTTCACACTTTCTCCTTCTTATTGAATCTATATTTTAAATCTTACTTGAATATGGGAGAAAAGGATAAAAAATAATTATCAATGAAGAGGAAAAGGATGATGATCAGTTATGCAGAGGAAGATAAGTGTTGAATTCACATAGCGCTGTATAAACAGAAAATTGTTTTCTCTGCAGTATAAAAAAGTCAATGCTTGGAATTTAGCTAATGAAAGTTGTCTAGAAAGGAGGAAAGGTGTGGGCTTTGCGTCTTAATATGGGACTTAAATGGGAAATGGAGCTCACATTTAATCAGCCTGTGTTGTATATTCCTCCGTTTTCTTTATTTCGGATGTGATGCTGGTGTTGCTGTTGTGAGTGATGTCATGAGAGAAAAAACACGTAGAAAGTAAACTTTGTTTGGAAAACGGGTTTGGAATGAAAGGCGCAAGCTTGTAGTGTTGGTCGCTCTGTTGGCAAAGCTGGAGAAAACATTCCAGTAAAAGAAGGAACGGTGGATTCGTCCTTGACAGCGGGCGGATACATAGAACGAGTGAAAGAGAAAGAGCTGGAGTAGGGAATGGCTGTGGTGGATGCCCACTGAGGAGGAGTCCCGAGCTAAGCTCTTATTCTCATCCATTCACTCTGTAGGAGAGAAAGCAAAGGAAAAGATTCCTTTTATGCTTTAAGAATTTTTCTGCTGTGCTAACGCCACCACTGCTCCTGGTCTTATTCTTTATTCCCACTGTCTCTACTTGAGTTAAATTGAGCAAAAATGGATAGTCATGGGATGAAATTGGTTAAACCAGTCTGTTTTTCTTTATTGTGAGAAACAAATTAATACAACTGCACATTAATATAACAAAAACAAACAAAATATTTTATTCTAATTAAAATGATCGTTAAATTGCTAATTTTTCTTACGTACAAACCAGTAGCTGGATCAATGGCAAAATGATATAATGTCGAACTTAATTGTATTTTTGTTAATAGTATTGGTAAACCTAAATATGATAGATTAAATGTGCAACCATACACTGCAAAAACAGAGCTTCAATGCAATTGATTGCCAGTCTTGCTTAATTACGATTTATTACCCAAATTAGTTTAGTAATCTACAGATCATTTGAACTTTCATTTCGTATATTGAGCTGCTCTTCCTAATTGTTTAAAAAAAAATATTAAATTTCATAATTAATGATTATCCAGCTAATTGTAAGATTTATTTCTTTATTAAAATAATGATGAAATTAGATCAGAGAAACTCCTAAACCTCGTGTATTTTATCCGGCATGGGCTTTGTCAGGTTCAATAATACGAAAAGCTTGGAGCAAACCATAATGGTTCGCATACCTGTTCCGATCCATCACTTCATAAATTCATTTTTTCAAATTCATTCCCTTCTTTCACCAGAAAAAACGTTGATTATCTTCATGATCGCCAACACCAGGATCATCATTTTTTATGTAGAATTGCATGGACGTGATGATCATTACTCCCGTTTTGATCCCGTTTTTTGATAAGAAAGAAAGTGAATGAGCGACCGTGCGTCTGCATCACTCATCACCCTCATCAATCCTCTTTCTCTCCCTTTCTTCTCTGTGGTTTTCTCTTTTCCTTCAATCTCCACAAAAAAGTCTGTAATAAAAAAGAATAAAGAGAGGAACATAGGTCGATGACAGTTATAAATTACTTTTTTGTCGAAACAACACCAGTAAAGCTAATATCCGAAACAAGTCTTATTTATTCATTTCTTTCACCAATCTAAATCTGAATCCCTTACTTCTCCCATAATATCTTATATTGCGTAACATTTTTTTATTACAGCTTAATGCCCAGGACACGCCCAGTGACTGGAAGCTAAAATTGGTAGAAAGGAACAGAGGATGGGACAAGAAATCAAATTTTCTGCTTCGTAGATTTCCATTTTCATTGCTTAATTTTGTAGAGAAAGACGAGGGAAAAGGGCATCAGGCTGAAAAGAATGGAAAAGTAAGACCAAAAGGAAAGAAAAGATGAATGTGAAGAGATACATGTAGTGGCTATTAAAGTAATGAGGCTAACTATTACACAACAAGATAAGATGACATGACATCCACCGCCATCAGCATCATCTTATCGTCTTATTTCTCCAACCACTTCCATTTTCTTTTACAACATACAAAATACATTATTGGCCTTTTGGGCCTTTCATATTGTCCAGCATTTTTATAATAAGCTGGAGTAGCAAAGTTTACGTAAACCTCTTCACTTTTTTCTTACGGTTTCCCCTTTTTTGTCCCCTGGTTTGTTGCCTTTTGGTAGCTCTTCAAACACGAATCCAATGGATTGGATTTGGTTTAAATGATTCGGTTTTTTTGCTTGACTACAGAGTCCACTCATATATCCTGGGATGTGTGCCTTATGCTTTTTTAAAAAACTCGGTTTTGTAACATTTATAAAGCTCCCCTCGCTTTCTAGCTTTCAAAGCAAAATACAATTTGATTGCTTATTTCTCCGGATGATATCGATCGAAGAGGTAGAACCGATGTCGACTTCAGTTTATTTATAACAAGGTTTTATAAAAGACAAATGGAAGAATTATTTTTGAGTTTGTTCAATTTTTTCTGTTAGTTTAAGAGACTCTTACTGGATCGTTATAAAACTTGGATAAAATTGTTTGTAAAGATGGGAAAAGCGTTTCTGGGAAAATGATAAAGGATAAATGATGAGAAAAAGATAAGAGGCAAAAACATACAAGACCAATTAACCCAAGTTTTTTCCTATGAAATTGGAGATTTGGAAGAAAGACGAGAGGAGAAATGGGATTGAATGACTGAAGTAAGGAGTTTTTATAATGTAACGATTTCGATTACAATAACTACGATAACGGTTCCTGAGAAATATTTAATTATTAAAGTTGATTGCAAAATATTATTTACATAGATCAACGAAAAACGCATTAAAATGGCTCCGTTAAACTGCTTGGTAAGTTGAAGGTCCTTTCTTCACTGTTACTGTTTCTGTTACTTAATGAATACAAAAAATCCCATTTTTGTATGTTTAGCAGGCTTCTCCATCTCTTTCTCTGTGGGGATTCAACCCCACCCATTACTCTTCCCTTTGGGTCGTTTCTCTTTGTAGAGGAAATGTAAAGCACTCAATTGCATTTATGCACTGGCCTAGAGCAATGAAACGAACTACGGACATTGCCATTTCAGTTTCTTTAAATATTTAAAAGGAACAACGATATAAACTCATTTAAAACTTTTGTTGGTAACTTTGAAAGCGGGGATTTGGAAGTAAAAATATCTTTCAGTTTTACTAAAAGTACAAAGCTTCAACTCTCCTTCAGGCTGGGTCGTTACGCATGGATTTAACTTTTTGTAACGAACGGAAGGGAAAGAAACCAGAAAGACAAAACATTTCCCCTTCCTAAAAAGTAGCTTTCCGTTCCGATGTACACACTTCAAATTTTAGATATTTGGAACATAAAGAGAGGTGGAAATAGTTCAAATGGTAGTTACGAATGAAAGAGATTTGAAATGTTGAAGCTGGTAACTTTCGCATAATGCATCTTTGAATTAAATTATTAATAATTTGTTCCTTTGTAAAAAACCAATGATAAAATAAATGAGTATATTTTCCATACTCATTTGTCAAACAAGTCGAAATTCCGGAACCGATAAGTAGTACAACGCTTCATTGAATGACAAATGTTGCCCCAGAAGTACTTACAAAGTCGCATATGTTTTACGCAATGTTTTCCATTCCAGGTGGAATTTAAGTGTTATATTTATTACTACTCATAAAAATACCTCACAACTTCTGTTTTTAAAGGAGCAATCCAGTCATAAAATTTCCAGAGTGAAAGATGAAAGCTTGAAATGCACGCATATCACAATTCCAGTTCATCTGTAATGGGTTTGAGAACCCTATTTACATTTATTTGAAGACATTAAAGGGAGTGAGGAATAGCGAGCAATGCAATAACTCTCACCCTTTTTATTGCCTTGTCTTCATAACGGGTTTGTGACGATATTGTCATTCATTGCCTTTTGTCATCTTTTTTATAAGCTTTGTCAAGGATGATGACAATGTTTACAAAAAAGGGAACCGTAACTGAAAAACAGAAGGGAATGGGTAATTATCATTATTACGGGATGAAAAAGAGTGGATGGCTAAGGCATTATATTTTTTATGCTTTTCCAAAATAAAACAAAAAGTTACAACTTTGAAAGAATGGCAAGTGTTTAAAATAGATGTAAATTGGAAGAATGGAAAGGTTTTTATAATGGAAAAATATGCCCAAAAGGAAGTAACATGCAAATTTAAATAAAAGCTATTCAGAGATTTCATCCTACGCATTGTACCACCCACATTTCAAAAATTTAAGTGACATGTACTTTAAAATATTTTTAAAAGGTATCAACTTGTGTGCTTTTAAAACTTCAGAAATAAACATTTTATTAATTATTTAAATTGAATCTTTCAAGTCAAAAACGACAGTTTAAAAATAAATTGAAACTGACAGAAATCATATTTTGCATCTCATCACCGCAACAATACTCCAAAATGTTTCTCCGTGTTTCTTTTTCCTTTTGCAAAAAAATAAGGTAAAAAACTAAAAATAGATTTTCTTGTCATGTTTCAATTTCACGATAATGAGAGAAAATGCCTACGCAGACACTTGTCCCTGGAAATACCTAGTCATTCAAGCAAACACAACTTCTAAAAAACAAGCATTTCGTTTTGTCATTTAGCTTCGAAATAGATTCTCATTTCTCATCCAGTGGGAAAGTAAAACCTGTGAACACAAAAAGTCAACTGCACACACACTCGTACACGTTTGGGGATGAAGTTGCTCCCAGCATAATTATTATTGCTAGCATAAACATCACCAGAAAATAAAGATGAGACTTTCCAACACAAATACCCTAACTTTCTTCTTTATCTCGTTTGAGCTCCCATGAAAACTCACAATTCTCTTGCAAAGGGAAATAGAAACGAGCATGGTCTATGGACTTGAAAGGGAATGAGATGAGTCAAGCGGAACTCTTGCGGATAATTTAGTTAGAAAGGTAAGGAAGAGTGACTGAGCACAGCAACAAAACGAAAGACGGATTGAAAAGAAAATAAAAGAGGGGGAAATATTTTTTCCTGCTAAACAACTTTTCCTTTAGAAAAGAGGTCCAGAGAATATTGCTGGGAGGCTATTATGTAGTAAGAAGGGGGAGAATTGTGAAAGAAACAGGTTGGGAAGAATGAGAACGTGTCCAACGGAATAATAAACTAACAAAACTAATTCTTAATAGTAGTAGAAGCATGACGATATATGAACATCATGCGGGGGTGGGCAGCGTCTGCGGGGGCGGAATCAGCGTTTGCGGGGGTGGAGGAGTGTTGTTTGGTGTCGTTTATGGGGTAATCGGGGGTGGGGAGTCGATTG
>JAANSO010001740.1:0-15728 GCA_036507315.1 Lepidocyrtus fimetarius | reverse complement strand
GGAGTTTTATTTTTTCCAATAACTTAGCAAAAACTTTTTCCCAGATTACTTTTGCAAATGTTTGCATAAACAGCTATACAAGCTACTTTTCTTCTTTCACTTCGTATTTTGAACAGCGCTAACTTTCAAAGTAAGCAAATCACAAAAGGTTGTTTTGAGTGCTTTTAAACCTTAATTTCATAAACAACTCTCTCTTATCCTTATGGAATTTAATTAAGACGACAATAAAGAATTTTAATAGCCTCATTTGTATTTGACTTGATAGGTTGTAGTCTTGTAGTAACGTTGTTTCGTAAAAGGTTAAGTTACGATCAGTAAAAACAAAATTGTGATGATGAACAATAGATTGCACATTGTAATTCTTTCAAATCTTGTATAATCTCTAGTTCTTTTTTAAAATATAATTGAATGATGAAGTGGTTAGCGGGATTTGGTTTGATTAAAACGAAACCAAAAGCGGAAATTTGTTTAAAGTCGCTAAAGAGTTTAATATATAAATTTATGTATTTACTTGATAGATTTTGAATTTGTAAACTTTTTGAAATAAAATTAAACTTTGGAAATCATCAGGGTGTGAATATGATATTACATTTTACATTGATGAAAACCTGAGAATAACATGTAAAATCATGGACAAAGTTTTCTCCAAAATGTTTTTACATTATGGATAAAACATGTAAAAAACATTTTCGTCAGATCATAGCTCTCATTGCAATACGCTGACCAGGGTTAAAACCTCACTTTCCTTTGCTTTTATTCTACCTTCGTAAACAAAACTCTTTTGTTTACGAAGATTCTACATATTATCGCAGCTGATTTTGGGTTTGTTTATTTATAATCTGCATATAGGATTGATAATTCATATTAAAACATAAAAATCCACAGTAATTAAGCATTTTTACTGACTTTAATGAAAAATTGCATGATGAATTGGTGAAAATTTTAAAAAACGAAAATGAAATTAGTTTCTCCTCCATTTCGAAACTCACGTAACGGAGGAAAATGGAAATTGTTTGGAATTAACCTTGATAGTTCCAGTGTCGAGGAAGAAATTGAAGATTTAACAAACTTCCAAACTGATTATGAAGGATTGTTTGCTGTGCAGGCTAATTTAGACATGAAGGTGGAGTCAGAATCGTCATCTGAAAAGGAACTTGAAGAAGGTCTAAAGTTCCACGTTATACTTCCTGGAGCGAATAATTATCTTGTTTTTTGTTATTAATTAAAAAATATATTTATACTGTAAACTTGCATAATTAATGAGTAGCATGCATGGTTAAAGGATCTTATTTTAATTAACTTTGTATGAAGCAGGTTTCAATGCATATCGATAATCAATTATAAAAGGAAACCTGTCGATTAGTTCACTTATCTATTCATACTTTTATTTAACCTTTTGAAGAATACTTAAAATACAATAAAGTTTTAAATGATTTTGGCAAAACTAAAAAATGCCACCGGGTACAGTTAAAATTTGAAATTTTCAGGATTACATATTGCTTTCACACTACATTTTTTGGTATGAACTTAACAATGTTTTTAGCTACTTTCAGTGTTTTAGTATTATATATAGAATTAGTTTATATCAATGAATTCATCTTTTTTTCTTAAAAATCGCAAGGATTGATATATAGTACACAGCTTAGCCGCTTTTTCTAGTCCAAGCCTACTTCTAACTGGAGAAAGAATCGATCCTAAAGTGGAAAAGCAACGTTCAATTCCACTGGCACTTGCAGTTAATTTCATTAACTTTTGTGCAATTCTACAAGCCTCCTTTGGATTATCAATACATTCATCTTGTTTTCTTAAAAAGCGCAAAGATTGATAAATTGTACAGAGTTTAGCAGCTTTTTCTAAACCAAGCCTACTTCTAACTGGAGAAAGAATCGATCCTAAAGTGGAAAAGCAACGTTCAATTCCACTGGCACTTGCAGTTAATTTCATTAACTTTTGTGCAATTCCACAAGCCTCCTTTGGAAATGATGAAAGCCGTTCCACAGACACCCAGAATGATTTTGGATCCAAACTTTGGAGAGTTTCCTTATCCCGCAAGTATGCCGGAAACTTCTCTTCATTATCAGCAGACAATTCAATGGCCATTACGACAAGGTGAATGTTTTGTTTCCGCATCCACTCATGGGACATTCTGAGCTCCGCAGCAGTAAGTCCATCACCTTTGAATCTGGGGTCCAAACAGTAAGCCGATAAGGCCACAGAAGATAGTGCCATGTCACTAGTGGTTTTAAAATACTGCGCAGCTGTCTCATCATGAATTTCTAACTTAGCTCTTAACTTTATCCATTCACCAACAGCGTCGGAGAGTCTTGCAGAATTAGATTGCACCTGTAAATACAGTTAAAAAAATTTTAAATGTTATTATTTCAAACAACTAAATCCCACCATTATAAAAAGACTAACTTTATCCAATGCTGTGGCTATTGGAGCCGCCGTTTCTTTCCAATTTAATGCATTCTCGTACAATGTGGCATCCTTAACGGAGTCTGCAATGGGATTGGAAAATTTTTCCGGGTGTTTTCGAACCGAATCAAGATAAATTGCGTGATTGTTCAAGAAGTTGTCAATGCAGTCAATTTGAGAGTTCCATCGCGTACTGACTGGTAAAACTGGCCGTTTGCCCTCCTTGTGCTGTTCTAGAATACCCGATTGGAAATGGTGGTTTTTAAAACACTTTTGTATTTCCACGATTTCTTTAATTTTATTCATTGGAGTAACTTTTTTCCCCACATTGTTGAAATAATGAGCGTTACACCCATAAACAAACAAGTTGGGTCTTTCATACTCAACTTTTTGACGAAGGGATTGCATACAGTTATTGTTATCTGTAACAACACCAATCACATTGCACCCATGGCTTGCCTGACACTCATCGATTGTTTTAAATAACAAATCTTTACAGTATTCTGCCGTTTTGCTATCGCTTCCAGTATAAATTCCATTGTAGAAATGATTTCGGCTTCCACAATGTAAGCTGTGAGCAATGACAGGTTGATTTCTTTTGGAACTCCAGCCGTCCTGAATTATTACTACTTCTTTTCCATTCACAGCTTTTGAAAGATCGTCTTTTGTTTCTCTGTACACTTCTTCTAGGAGCTCATTTGCTATTTGTTTTTCCGTTGGTGGGGTATACGCCGGTCGAAGTACGCGAAGCAGTTCTCGGAATTCAGGATTTTCGACCACAGCGAACGGTAAATTACATGCGTACACGGCTTTAGCTAATAAGATATCTATATCGTGCTGCTGCTTTCCACTAAGCTTGTCCAGAAAGTTCTGCAAGGGCTTTTTTGATGGCGGAGCCGATTCCCAATCGTCCACATATGGGCGTTTGGCTGGAATTACAGATGGTCTGGATCGTGAAGGCTCTTCTGCTGTATTTGATTCATTTAACACCAAATGAGGAGTTTCGTTGTGTTCAATCTTTTGAGGAACTGTCAAAGTCGCAGCAGGTTTTGATCCCTTGCATACCCGGAGGTGATTTTTCATTACATCTACTCGATCTGTGAGCTTTCCCTTACATGACTTGCATTTTTGTT
The DNA here is from genome assembly GCA_036507315.1 of Lepidocyrtus fimetarius. NCBI lineage: Eukaryota > Metazoa > Arthropoda > Collembola > Entomobryomorpha > Entomobryidae > Lepidocyrtus > Lepidocyrtus fimetarius. The sequence continues at coordinate 12,177 of JAANSO010001740.1, read as the reverse complement.
TTCCGTTAGACTGAATCTCAAACAAATCTCTAACTGGATCAAGAGGTCGTCCTTGCAATTTTGACGACATTGTTTTCATTTTCCTAGTTTCACATGAATTAATTTGCGGTCCTGTTTTGCAAGCATTCCCATTATTTGCTGACCCCAAATTTATTGATCCCTGCTCCAGCGAGGCTTGTGAAGATGATGCAGGAGTTTGCGTAGCTGAATGCGGAAGTTTATCAATACCAGCCATCGTTTTCTACCAAAAGTTACATAATTCCTCATTATAATCTGTTATTAATATAGCATTGTAAGTTTTATATTAAAGAATAATTAAAATTAGGTTTACCCCAGTGTCTATTTGATCTTGATCGGTCCCACCGTTTAAAACTTCGACAACCTCCGGTATAGTCACAACTGAAATTTCATGTACTTGATTGATTTGCAAAGGACTTCGGAGTTGACTATTACTTCCTGGTCCAGCAGGTTCCTCAGGTGACTCCGCATTGCTAATTTCATCTTCTGAAAATATTTCTATGTCTTGAGTATCCATATTATCTAGAATAGTAAATTTTTGTGTAAGTTAACTAATTAAAGAACGAGAATTAAGTTCAATTTATTTAAATAGTTTATTTCCAGTCATTTAAAAACTTACTGAATACATTTCGGATATCTTCACTGTTTTCAAGAAAACTCATTCTAGAAACAAGGCCTCAAACAATTCAGCAACAATTATCTTATCAGCAATAATTAACTTTGCAAATTAGACAAATATAAACATTACAAGTTTGTTTACATCCACTCCACCAGCAATTTTGCCGTAGGTGGAGTATGAAAAAATTCTCCGCTTTAAAGTTGTGGGCACTGTGATTCTGCTTTTGTTGCGTATTCTCGTTGTTCACGAGAATAAGTACCAGCATTTTATGTATATGATATGTAATACATGTAGTTGTGTTTAAATCATGTTTTTGTCATATTTCCATTTTCCATTTATAAGTACCAGCATTGTATGTATATGATATGTAATACATGTAGTTGTGTTTAAATCATGTTTTTGTCATATTTCCATTTTCCATTTTTACAATGTAAAAACATGTCAAAATGAATTTACATGTAAAAAGACGAACCCTGCTTGCAGGTTCATAGTGAAGAAAAGCGGTATTGTTGTAAATTTTGTGAGAGAAAATTTTCCCAACCAAACAGTTTGAAATATCATTTGAGAATTCACACAGGAGAACTACCCTATCAGTGTAAAATGTGTAAAAAATTCTTCCGACAACAGTCGAATCTCAAAATGCACTTAAGTCGTGTGCACAATAATAGTAATTTGTAAGTAATTCAATTAATGACTCGGTGTCGGTGTTGCCTATAAGCAGTGATGTTGGGGACCCTGCTGGTTAATTTATTTGCTTTTTCTGTTATTAGTTAATTATATCAAATTACTTTTTTGCTGGAAAATATGTTTTGAAATAGAGTTGTGAATATAATAATTATTTACAAATTTAGCATTTCTCTTACTTGTAAGCTTTGTTAGTTTGTTCTAAAGGATCTACATAAATGAACAAAGAAGATCAAAGAAGTTGGTAAAGAAGGTTGCGAGTTGTTTTAAAAAACAAGGGCTTAAGGTAAAATGCGTTTTTCTTAAAGTTTGAAGGAAACGTGGATATTGTAATACACAAATCAATCAATCCTTCTAAATTTGGATTTCAGTTAACTTTTATGGCAATAGATGAAACATTTACAACTGCAGGTAGTCTCTGACTTAAAATTATTAGTGTTTTTAGTTTTAAAGTTTTAAATTAGTCAATAGTAATTAAAATTCTCTTTTTTAAACAAAGAATTGGAAATGCAAGAAGTTTTTAACTGTTCAGACTTGCACCTCCAAATGTGTACAATTCAACCTTTTTAAGGGATTTGTTTAACGTATTTTATTATTTAAGGTACAAAAAGGTACTTAAATATTTTCAAATGGAAGGGTTTGTAAAATTTAAACAATGTTTTATTGACTAAATGGTTGAATGTTGGCTTTGGCTGTATAATAAAATCATTCGTTTGTGAGTTTTAGTGGACATTACATTCTTAGAACTTTAGGGTGATTTAAAATGACTTTAACTTCCTTAAGCCGACTGCAGACCATAAGAAAACTAATCCTTTGAAAGTATAATTAGACTGGGAATTTTCCACAAAAGTGGTTACCTTCAATTTTGAGGTTTGTAGTTAAATATCTGAAATTATTAAGCATTTCACTTCAGTCTGTGCAACAGTTGGGTAGATTACAAAGCAAAATTACAGCTAAATTACAAATAAATTATTAGTTTTTGTTTACACTGGAGTATAAACAATACCTTTAGTGAAACCTTTGATAATTTATTTAAATAGTTTATGTTTTAATAAAAGTTAGTTTCAAACATTTGATGATTCAACATGAAGCCGATAAAACAAAAAAGTGACCAATTTCCGTGCGATTTGTGCAACAAATTTTACTATCAAATAGCTTCTTTAAATTCGCACAGGGCAGTTGTCCACAATGTAGGAAATAGTGCAATCCATATTTGTTTGTTTTGCAATGGAAAGTTTAAATGTATGAGAGATTTACAAAATCACTTTCGTTCGCATACAAAGGAGCGTCCGTACTTTTGCAAAATATGCAGCTCTGAATCTTTTAATCCACAACATTTAAAGAAACATTTAAATATTCACTTAAATCACTTTAAAGACCTTACAGAAAATCAGAAGAAGCTTTTTAATGAAGTCCAACTCAATCAGAATCTGAGAAACCTTCAAGAAACCCCTTTTAAATGCAAAGTATGTGCAAAAGGGTTTAGTACCCTCCAGTATTTAAAAAAGCATGAAAAAACACTTTCAGAGAAACGGCCTTTTCAATGCGATGCTTGTGAATACAAAAGCAAGTCCAATGGGGATTTAAAGAAGCACAAACAAATTCACGAAAAGGAGAAGCCTTTTCAATGCCAAATTTGCCAGAAACGATTTAATTTTAAGAACACGTTAAATTTACATATTCGAACTCATACAGGAGAGAAACCATACGTCTGTAAAATTTGTAAAAAAGATTTTGGACAAGTGAAGGAGTTAAAAACTCACCAAAAAGTGCATTCTCAAAATATTGTGTATACTTGCTCTATTTGTTATAAAACATTTCGTAATAAGGGTAATTTAAATAGTCATCTGGTAATACACAAGGAAAAGAAAAAACATCTTTGTGAAATTTGTAACAAAGAATTCACAAGACGAGAGTATTTGAAATATCATTTAAATATTCACACGGGAGAACGTCCATATAAGTGTGAATTTTGTAAAAAATGTTTTCGCCAACCGACTCTGCTTAGAATACATTTACGTGTGCATAATAATAAAAAATTGTAACTTTTATTTAGAACTGTCGTTCAGAATTGAAAAAATTAATTAAAATTTTTGATTACTGATACGCTTTTTTTGTAAACACATATTTAAATTAGAAAAATGTAAACATTTAGAAATGCTGATTTAGTTTTGAAAGGTTTATGTACATTTAGATAAACATTACTTTGCTGATAATTTATGCTACTGCATTAATTTATTCTTTAATTAGATTTAAAAGTGAACATATTTTGCAATTATTTAATCTTTATGAATATTTAAAATGTAAGTAGTACTGGTGTGTAAATAAATAAACATTTGTTAAATAATTCTTGGATTTTGAAACTATCATTTCCTTTCCTATCAGTTTTCTGAAAGATTTTTTGTAGAATTCAGAATACTCTGATTTTCTAAACGTTCACTTCAGTTTTGCATTGCTTGTAATTTCTGCGTTCCGAAAGAAAATGAGTTTTGAGTGAATTGACGACCCCTGATAAAATATTTTTACACCCGTACACCTTGAGCCTTGGATTTAGTTTATGCACAAATTAGAAATAATTTTATCCCCAGTATGTAATGCATTCATAAAAATCAAATTTCGGAAGTTAATTATTAATTCCAATAAAAACAAGAAAAACGTGAATAATAATCCAAACGCCAAATAAATTAAAAGAATAAATTGAACCTTTCGCGAAATCGGCGAAAATATTCCATCTTCCCCATCCTTGTTTGTATTTTCCCAATTGTTACATTTTTCAACGCAGTTCAACAGACGATTTTTAAGTTTACTGATGGAAAAATTTAACCTTAAATACTTATCTTTTTGTAAATTTCTTGCCAAATGTTCTGCATCAAGAAAACTGGTATATTTTTGCTCAAATTGAACAAGCTTTCCGAACAACCCACATTGCTCAATTTGTGCCAAAGTTTGGCTTATAAACGGAAAGAAATAGTTTGCGCTCGCTTCAAAATAAAAAACTTGGTTTAGTAGTGGAAACTGAACTTCCTTTGAAGTCCAGAACCCTTTGGCAAACATTTGCAAAGGTTCTTTAAAAGAAATCATGTAATTCTTCGAGTCCAAATAAATAAACGGCGTTGAAGCAGTAACAAATGAAAAATTATTTCCTGTGTTATTCACTGTCCAAAAGTTTAAAGATTTTGCGTATTTTTTAACAGAATTATTTCTCAGGAGGAAATGAACAACGTCGCTTTTATTAAACGCGAAGAACCAAAGTGTTTTTTCTTCAATCGCTTTGAGTACCTCAATCCCTTTTTTATTTAATTTCTTCATATATTTCATTTCCTCTGATAAAATAAACAGCGCGCAAGATTTTGTTGTTCCCGCTCTTGAGCAAAACGAACTAGTTTCAATTACAACATTTGCTTTAGCTATTTCCTCCAGAGTTTGAAAACTATGCGGGGTGGGCTTATAAGTAAAAGATGAGAATATTTCTGCTAAATAATTCTGAGGAACAACAAGAGCAAGAAAAGCCCACAAAAGCCAAACACTCATTAAACTAATTTTCTTTGATTTGAAATTTGAACCCTGTCCGATTAAAAAAACCGCCAAGGAGAACCAAACGTTTATGAATTCTTTATAAGTTCCTTTCCCTGAGATGATAAAAGCCGTTAGTAAACTCGCGGTAAATAGCAAAAGCCAAGTTTCCAAACCAAACGGTTTCAAAAGTTCGTCTTTTCTTTGCTGCGTTTCCAAAGAAGATAAATTTTGATGGACTGTAATGAAACTAAAAGTCAAAGTTTTAAGTTGATAAGGCAAAGCATAACGCTTAGAATATAATCCCGACTTTTTAGCAAATGCCAATTTAATTTTTGACACAAAAATTTGTTTTTTCGTTGCAAGTTCAAAAGTTAAATTAAACTTTTTTGAAATGATCAAGGCAGAGCATAAGTTAGCTCTAACTTCGGGATGATCTGAGTCAGAAAATTTAATACAAAGTTTATTAGGTTCCCCCTTGTAATTATATTTACCCAATAAATTCTTTATCCCTAGGATGACCCCCTGATGCATGTTTTGATGTGCATGCTTCCATTCATTTTGGAATTCATCTCTTGGCTTGATCTCTTTTTGGCCTTTTGACCCGCATTTGTGTGGGCAAAATAAATAAACACTGGTGAAATTGACAACTCCAAAATACACAATTCCTGGGATTGGGTAGCTGGCAAGGTTTCGAAGCACCTTTTTTGCTGGATTGTGGCTTTCAGAGAAAATAATCCAAACTTGCTGAGGATGGAATATTAAACGATTAAGGTAGAAATATTTAAGTAATGTTTTGGTCGCCAAGTCAGGTACTATTCTTATAGTGCAAGTTGAGAGCTGTGTAGTGCCAGAAAAGCTGACATTTCCTTTCTTCCAGTATCTATTCCAAGTTTTGGCAACGTCCTCTCTCAAAATTACGTGCGTAATTTGTACTTTCTCAAACTCTTTTCTTATTTCTTGAAGATTTTCTTTGTCTAAACCTGGTATTGAATTAGTTTCACTTGGGTTAGGTGGAAAATAATAGTGCACAAATTGGCAAAGTTGAAATATTTCAAGAGCTTCCTTAAAAAATGTGCTTTGGGATAAATTTACTTGAAACAATGAACTAAACGTGATAAATATAAGTAAGAATTTTAGGGGTATTTTTTCCTGCATTTTGTGTATTTTAAGAATTGTAATAATTTTCAAGGAATTATTAAACCACTTTTATAATCGTAAATTATACGCCTTTATTGAAAATTTTACATTTATCCACTGGACGTTATGCTGGCAGCTATCATTCCTTTGTAATTCGTTTTTCGCAACCTCCTTTATGCCCACAATCAAAAAAGTAATTATTTCGAAAAATATAATTAAAATTTTAATAATTGGATTGATCCATTTAGATAATTAAAATTGCAATTAAGTAAATAGTAAATTACGATATCCTTTTATTTTTCTAATTATTTTTACAAATACAAGAATTTGACACGAACAATATGAATTTTTTCAATTAGTTTCGAATTAAACGAAGAGTCTCAAATTAAAAACTACTTAAAATCTAAACATTCTAACGTTAAATATTTCCCCAAGCTCTTTAGACAAATTTTAATCAATTTATTAAATTAAAACAGACAATCCTATCTTTAATCATTTTCAATTAAACAATTTTAAATGATCGTTTCATTTTCACGTATTGGGTTACTTACAATAATGTAAATTCTCATTCCCTTTAGAATTAGTAAATGTACAAAATTCAAGAGTTAAAATTCATAAATGTAGTGGAACTAAAATAGAAATAAAAGAAACTTCTTGACGAACTAACGGTAAATTTTTTGATAAGATAATATAACACACGCAAACTTTCTACTTGAATTTTTTTGTTTTTTAAAATCGTAAATTTTAAGTGGTCTAAGGAGCAGTGCGAATTTTCATTTCAACACGTTTCAAAGAGTAGTGAAATCCACGCCAGGCATACCAGTTAACCCCACGTCCGTGTTCAACATCACCATAAAGTCCATTTAAATTCGACTGTTAAATAAAACAAAATGCCTTCAAACTCAGCACAAGTAATAGGTAAAAATAGACAGTTTTATTAATTACATCTTACATAATGACACAAGCCATACCACCAAGCACCGTGATATGATTTATCACATTCCTCCTCATCACGCAAATCATTATCGCGATCTTTGGTTGAGAAAGCCATCCCGTTATGCATTGGAATTAAAGAATCTCCAGAAGTTCCATGATACCCCTGAACATTCAAACGATACAGATCTGTGGAGTCCGCAACTTGAAAGAGAGAATATTCAGCATAAGCCGTTTCTCCTTCATAGTCTTCCATGTCAATCCGTAATTGTTTATTCGCCTCTTTATTTAGCTCGGAAATTAGATCGAGCCCTGTAATGGAATTAGTTAGCAATTTTTAATTATCTTTAAAATATTGCTTTTTTGCCTTTGCGGAAAGTGGTTATATCCAACCAAATTAATTTGCTTTATTAGTTAGATAGATAGATAGATAGTTTTTATTAACGTGTTGACAAATCATTCACATAATTAATAAAATACATGTTGTTCTGACTCTAACACTGTTAACAGTATAGCGATAATGACAAAGGTTATTATATATACTGCCTAAATAACAACAGTTAGTATTAGCAATATTAGCAATTCTGCACGTCAACCATTTCAAAGCCAGTTGGTTACGTAACACTTGCACTGAAAATGAAACGAAAAAAGGCTGCGCGTGGAAATTTGAAACTGCAGTTAACAGTCTATAATTAAACAATTTTGATTGATTGTTTTATTTTCATATTTCTGTGCAAAGCCCTATGGACGAGTAAGTGTACAAAATGCAAACACGTGTTAGTGTAAAATTTATAACTGCACTTCAATTAAAATACAATTTGAAGCGAAAATTCTTGACAAGACAAACTAACGCTTAATTTTACGATAAGATAAAAAAGCTTTTCCTCTCGAATGCAAACTTCCCAGTTTGCGTAATAATTATTACTTGCTTCATTCCAAAAGTTTAATAAAAAGCAGATCCACTTCTTTTTGGCATAACCTTCCAAAATATTCAGTTGACTTCAGCGTATATTCGGATAAACTGCACATTGAAATGCATTCTACAGAGTTAAAAGTTAGTTGATTCTGCACTTGTTTGGCTATTTCAATAATGGCGTAAGCTCTCAACTCCTCCAAACAACCATTATTTTTAGCTGTAAAATACATACATCTCCAGAATTGAATCCACTGTTTAGAAATTCATTTCTTTCACAGAAAACTTACGACTTTACAGCATCTTTTAACTTCCTCCCTTGGTATTTATTCCCAAGGTGGAACCGTTCCCATACCAAATCAAATCAAATTTATCAAATATTTTAAAATTAATTATCGATTTAAACACAAATGTCATACCATCCTGGTCCTATGGAAAGGGGCCATCTCCCGAAGTGGTCAGTAAGAAAAGGGACTGTCTCACACAGCTTAAAAAACCGATAGCACCTTTCCTATTTGACAACTTTTGGAGATGGGCCCATTTCATATTAGCCAGTTTTGGAGACGACCCCTTTCCAATGGACCAGGGCGATATTCTAAATTATTTTGCTTTAATTATTTGCATAAACTAATATATAGGAATGGCTTAAGCTACTAATAATTGGAATTTAATGAATCAAAAGTAGAGCTGCAGTATTTTCCATGGCTTGTCCTTCAAACTTGAGCGGAGTGGTCATTTCCAGGTAATTACTTGCACCCACAGCAATCCTTAACGGTCTGCAGCTTTGCAACGTTTTCATCTGCATTTTAAGCCTCCACCTATTGCCTGCCTTTGCGCTTTTATTCAATGATTCTGCAATTTGACTCCGAACTTTGTTTTTTATTATTCCAGAACAACGATCCAATTCCGCTAGAAACCCGTACATTCCAAGCACAGTGAACATGCATTCAAATACAAGTCCACCGTAGAACAACGACATAGCCATTCCTCCACTCCCTCCCGCCCCCTCGTCACCTCCATTTCTCCCTTCTTGATTCAATTTTATCAAAGAGAAAGTGCACATAACTTGGGTAAATGTAGCAGCTAGAATGATATGCGCAAGCGCAATCCGGAAAGTTTCTTTGAATAAATCCGTGAGGATTTGAAGTTTTCTGTAAAATTTCACAGAATTTTGCATGTCGCTTCCGCTTTCTTCTTTCGTCATTCTTGCAAAAGTAAATATTCAATGTTTGCTTAAAACGTAGAAAGTTAAATAATTAAAATACCTGTGAAAGCTGTAGAGCCCAGCAATCAAGCAATTTATTGAACTTGTCATAAATACGATGACGAATGCCACGCATCTGAAGACCATCTGCAATGCAATTGAGTTCACAAGAAAGAGAAATACCTTTCCCAGGAATTGCAAAACAATTGACAGGAAATCAGAATTTTGTTCGGGTTTGGAGCTGTGGCTATCCAAAAAGAACAGAATGTTTATTGAAAGTGAAGGAAGCAGAGCTGCGGCTATTCCTCCTGCAATGGTGCCAATTTTGCAGAAATCTTCCTGATATTTACAAACCTTCAAAGCTATTACCACCTTTTGATATGACCCTGCAGGCAAGTCAGCTTTGGCGCAGAAAATTCTGTTGTTTTCCCGTTGCCATTTTTTCTCAATCTGGAGAAAGCCGTTTAAAAAGCTACAGATTTCTTTTGATTTTGTTAGCAGGACTAAATAAAAAACTGTGCTTGACGAGTAAATTACAAAGCTGATTAGATATTGACATCTTGTGAATAAATTGCTTTCTCCAAAAGCGTAGTAAAGTGGTGGGAGGCTTATTAAAGCTGTTGCTGCAACGTGGAAACCAATCCTGGAGAAAGTGGACCCTTTTGGGATAATGAATTTTTCCAAAGATTCATCCCAATTTAAGGGCTGAACCGAGGTTTGAGTTTTTTCTCCAATGGAGTTTACTTTTAGTAGATATTCTAGAAAGTTTGAGGTAAGCAGAAGCATTTTGATTTCTGACTGTTTCAACTTCCTGTCTTTCTAATACTGAAGCACCACATAAACTAAACTAGTCTAGACTTACAATACGTTTTACGTAAAAAGGAAATATTAATTAGGAAAAGTCAATATTTTCTGAATTATCTAGATCCAATTGAGAAAATTCGCGTGGCAGCTTGCATAAATACAATGAAAACAAATTTTAATTAAGCAAAAGTAAACAGGAAGGATTTTCCTGGTTTCAAAACAAGAACAAACTTTCCGTCAGTTTTATTAAATTAGAAACCCAAATGTCAAATACACTCAATGTTTGATTCATTTTAAAATATTTGGGATTTCAGAAATTGAATTTTTTTTTATTGTTTATGAGTAATATTTTATTAAGGCAATGAGTTTAGATAGTTTTATATAAATGGACGCAATGATGCAAGTATATTATGTTGATCAATTTCATCAGTAAAAGTGATCAAATTGCATTTTATACAAAAATTTACGAATTTTGTTGCGATTTATTATCTCGGTAACTTCATCGTCGTCATCGTATCGTAATCATGAGCAAGCTTTATTTATTTTTTGTGGTAGATTTTGCAAAGTTGCTCAAACAATAGAATTGCATATTTTTGCATTTTACTTTGATTTGACAGAATGACGATAGATTGCTCATCATCCGGTTTGATTTCAATAAATGCTCAGATTTAATTTTATACATTTTTGCAATATCTTTATTCTGGTTATTCAACGTCACTGCTTAAAATTTCCAGGTACTTAACAAGATTTTTACCGTGATTTTTTAAAAATGTAAATTTTAAGTGGTCTAAGGAGCAGTGCGAATTTTCATTTCACCACGTTTCAAAGAGTAGTGAAATCCACGCCAGGAATAGCAATTAATTCCCCGACCGTACTCAATATCACCATAAAGGCCATTTAAATTCGACTGTTAAATAAGAGAAATACATTCCAAATAAAAACAAATATCGAAGTTGCCAAAGCCAGTATCATGAGAACTTACATCTAATAGCTTACATGATGACATTTATGATACCACCAAGCACCGCGACATTATTTAGCACATTCCCTGTCATTGAACCAGGCGCGGCTTTAGGGGGCGCCAGGGGCGCCTAGGCGCCCCTGGGATTTTGAGAAAATATTAAAAAACAGTCCAATCCTTTTAATGGTTTTACACAAAATTAAAAGTTAGTTTAAAATCTAAATAAATTAGAAATCTGTGGACATACAAACTTAATCTAAATATTGTTTTTATGAGCTGATGAGCAATAAATATGCTTCAGACAGTCACTTATATTTTATTGCCATCACATAATAGTGTATTTTATGGGTTAAACATAACGCTAGTTTAATGCAAAAATAACCTTTCATTTGAATTTTTAAAAACAATTCTTTGCTGTGTTAACTGCAAGTTTTGGCAGAGAACTTTTGTTTTATCCAAAACTCCCGCTTGACATCAAGAACTAGTAAAATAAAAAATGCCAGTAAACCTAAATAATTTTTTCCAGCATTTACTAACCTAAAAATCACATCGGCTGGTCTGTTTTATAATTTACAATGTTTTATTTATTGTAAAAAAGTATTTTTAATTCAAACATTTTTTTAAATTATCGAAAATTCTGTAGGTCATTTAATGTGAAAATTATGGTGACGTTTGCATTGTTTTAAGTTATATATATGAAAAAATTTAAAGATATTTGAAAAAATGGTTTCGATGTATTGCCTCGATTCCACGACGTCATTTTCTTATGCTAAGGTTTATTTTGGGAATGGGTAGGCGGGGGATGGGAGTATATTAAACCCCTTGAAATTTAGTAAAAAGTTAAAAATTGCAAATAATTAGCAGTGAAACATTCCATTTTTGGTGTGATAAAGCATTCCCTGCTTTATCATTTAATTTTAAACAAAATTTCTCTTCGGGTTCAATCTGGCGAATTTTCATGACCTTTTTAGGAAGATATCACAATTTGTGTTAAAATGATCATCTTATTTGGCAAATATTTCCATAATATTTTATCGTAATTTATCGTTTTGTGGTATTTTCACTATCTCTTTTCCGACACATGGAATTTCCCTTCCAAATATTTGGAAATTATACCTCCTGAACAATACGCCGCAAAATTTCAACATCGCCAACACAAAAATATCTTATATTACCGATCGCTGTGAAATAGTTCAATATAATTGTTTTGATTGGGCGCCCTTGCAAAATATTCCTAGAGCCGCCACTGCTTACAAAATGTTTTTAATGCTTAAATTAACAAAGTTATAATCTTTAAATACTTGCCTATACAGTATTTTTAATAATTTTATTGTATAGTTTCTAAACAGTTAATCTACAAATCACGAAATCAGTATGCCTATGTATGT
>JAANSO010001739.1:0-15730 GCA_036507315.1 Lepidocyrtus fimetarius | reverse complement strand
TTGTGAAAAACTCCTTTTTACGTATATAAAAAAGAAGGGATATCTATATTCTTCTCCTCCTTATTTGCCAATGCCTACTTTAAACTTCTCAACTTGTTTTTCCTCAATGGATTTGTATGAGATTTACTATTTCAGGAAAAAAGAGAGACTGAAGGAAAATGAGTCAAGTATTTTTGTTTTCTTATTGCATTTTGGCATCAAGACGCAGAAAGCTAAAGAAGAAAGGAGGATATCTACATTTAAGTTTTATCTTATCGTAATAAACAGCAATATACTCTTTCTGCATCAAATCCAAAGACATAATATTGGATGTCGTGATGACTCACTTGAGTACTATTGAATAAATATTGATCCAACACCAGTTTATTTGTGCTTTTGTTATTAATTAATTAAATAAAACGTTTTGAAAGTTGTGAACTAATCAAACTAAGGTGTGATCGATCATTGATAATACTATCAATAAAAATTTACTCTAAATCAAATTATAGCAATGAACTTCAATCTTTGACCATATAACGTTTTTCATGGAATTGTAGAAGATTTAATAAGAAATGGTAATTTTATCTAAATACTTGAACTAAATTTAATTATTACGATTTCCAAAATGTTTTAACGAAAAAGATGATTAAAGTAGGGACAAACGAAGGTGACTCACTATAACATTAATACAACAGTAATACAATAAATTGGGTAATTAAAATATAGATGGGATTGTATTGTGTCAATGTAGAGCAGACAAGTTGTTCTTTCTTTTCTCTCATTTATTTTTAAACTGGATGAGCACAAAAGAAAAAGTTGTTTCTTGTTTTCTGCAGGCACAATTTTCCGCTTTAACATTAACTTTTCTGTCTCTCTTATTCTGTGCAGCCTGTCCAGAATAATAATTGATATTTTGCTAATTAGCAAGTCAAGAACAAAATGCAAAAGCTCATTCACCAACAGATTTTTTATTTTTTCTCAAATTAAATTGGCAAGAGAATAAGAAAAGGAGGGCTCTGTAGGCATTATTATAGTCAGAGACAAACATCTTTTTGATGGATTCAAACTTTTTAAAACTAAACCTACCACAGTTTGAATTTGCAAGTGATGCATTTTGCATACGAAAACGAGCATCACCATCACCACCATCATTATCAAAATATTTTTCTCTTCTTCAAATGTTTGAGTAGGTTNATTCAAACTTTTTAAAACTAAACCTACCACAGTTTGAATTTGCAAGTGATGCATTTTGCATACGAAAACGAGCATCACCATCACCACCATCATTATCAAAATATTTTTCTCTTCTTCAACTGTTTGAGTAGGTTGGAAAGTACAATGATATAAAAAGCCTATGTGTGTACACGTAAAATAATTATAATGAATCTACAAACGGCAAATATCACATCATCAATGTCATCCGTCTTCAAACTTGAATTACGGATTTAAATTTTCATTCTTATGTACGTGTAATTAGGTATCAATAGCTCACTTAATTGCTTCAACCATAGCTTACCAACCAACTACATAGCCAGTCAAATTAAAATTTAAGCCCTTTATTTGTTTGATAAACTTTAGTCTAGCTTTCCTTATTCCATTCATATTATTGTTGTTATTGTTATGATTATGGTTAGTTGTTAAGAAAGTTTGAAATGACATTGGCAATTAAAGCAGTACATCCTTCTTAAACGTAGTGTCCATAAATCTGTGCTGTTCTGCTAACCCTTTCTCTCTAAAGTTGTATAACAATTTAATTGCACATTTTTATTGAAAATTTTTGGTTGGACTAGCAATTAACTGCCTTCAATTGAAGGCATATGTGTGTGGGTTGAGAGGATAAAAATGAAAGATGAAGAGCTGAAGATTGTTGCTTATTTGTGTCATCATTAAATTAGCATATTATTCTTTTTTGTCATTAAACAAGTTTATAAAAAGCTGCACACAACAGCAGCATCAGCATCAGTAGCTATAAATGCAACAAAACAACATCCAAACAACTCTACTCTATTACTATTCCGCTTCAATGCACACACAACCATTTATAAATTTTAATGATTGACAGCAGTCGCAATTCGCAAATTCACAATCATTTTTGTTCCTCTAACTTTTCAATTCAAACTTATACAATATGTGTCCAATTTAAAGCTGTGGCGATGACTGATTATCGTAGAAAAGATTGGCAAGGCCAGAGTCAAAAGAGCTCACATCAGGACAACAATTTACCAATTATACGCGTATCATCATCCTCGTCGTCATTATCATAACAACTTTGACTGCTAATTTTAATGAGAGATATATGTGCATGAGCATCAACTGAACAGGCAACCAACTATTGCAGATTGTTAATTGTTGTGACAATAATTACGAATACTACTAGGACCATAATAGAGTATGATTTTTATTTCACCTTTTCAGGTATTGTTAGGGAAGAGATAGCAAGAAGAAAAATGATGAATGACTTGTTTTCTCTCTTTTTATCTAGTGATATGATGTAATAATAAATAATTTGAATATTTATTACTTTAACGTTAGGTATTTAGTGTTAATGACAAGGCAAAATAATATAAATGGTTGTTTTTATATGTGCATGAGCATCAACTGAACAGGCAACCAACTATTGCAGATTGTTAATTGTTGTGACAATAATTACGAATACTAGGACCATAATAGAATATGATTTTTATTTCACCTTTTCAGGTATTATTAGGGAAGAGATAGTAAGAAGAAAAATGATGAATGACTTGTTCTCTCTTTTTATCTAGTGATATGATGTAATAATAAATGATTTGAATATTTATTACATTAACGTTAGGTATTTAGTGTTAATGACAAGGCAAAATAATATAAATGGTTGTTTTGCTGTATGATATAGGGATGGGTAAGTAATAAATCTCCTTTTTGGATAACAGCAATAATAACAACAATGCAGAATGACAATTATAGTGTGGCGTTGTTGGCGCTTAGAAAGATGCAATTGCTTTGATTTCGATTAAAAGTATTTTTCCTATTTGACTTGTTCCTTAAAAGTTAAGGTGGGGGAGAGGTAGGAAAATGGCTCGTAATTATAGTTAACTTTTGGACGATAATAAACTCAAAATGTCACACAATTAAATGTCCATAAACGGAGTAATCTCTGTCACTCAATGCTAAAATATTGCCACTTATTTCCACACATTATCATACAGTCACAGTCACAAAAAAAGCAGTTAAAATTGTCCAAGAGGCAGAAAACGGGACGTTATCATCATCACCCAAAGCTAATTTCGATTTATGATTATTTCAGAATTGGAAAAGGAGAGCTCTGAACAAGCAAAGCTGAAGAAGGAGAGGGTGGAGGAGGAAAAGAAACGAAGACGCTGATTTACTCCCAGTTCAGTTCATGGAAGGAAGCCAATATTTCATTTACAGGTGATTTTCACTGGCACTTAAACCGCTCGTTATTGACCGGATACAAGAACGTTAACCAGGAGAAGTTGACGTTGACATGGTCCATTATACAACAACTTTAACTTAACTGCGATTAGCTTTTAAAAAAGTTTAATGGGTTTTCAGTAGCAGTAATAAAATAACTCGTTAGTATCCAAAAACCATTCCATTCATGTTCAACCTTGTTTTATATTAGATTTCAATTTTTTGCAATGGTTTTCATGTCTTTATGTTGAGGAAAACCCTACTTGGACATAAACGATAATTATTTGTTGAAGCTTGCGAGTTATGTAACACACTTTGCCAAGATAATTGCCAGTGTTTTACAGACTTTTTAGTAGTGGCGGTAAAAATATTTTAATGAGCAAAAATCAAAAGAACTATGATAAAAACTTGTAATTTTCTAAGATAAATTGAACTAAATAAACAGCTTTAGAAAGAATTAATGACGTATTGTGCATTGTACTAACTACTATCAACTCTTATTATTGTTGTGTATACATTCCAATAGACCATATCAATTCAAATCAATTTCGTCGGATCATTATAATAATCAGCATCTGAATAACCTTCAAAGATGGAAACTTGCACCGGCCACACTGATAACAACGGCACCAACAACTTTCCCTCAAACATCTGCGCCTCGACTTCGCCCAACAACATTCAGGTATGATTTTTTTCTTTTTTTCTCAAATCCTTTCTTTGATAAAGTCTACCTGTACGGATGATAAAAATGCATAGAATAATTTAAGGCATTTGTGGTAATTGCAAATTTTGAGGGAGGAAAGTCTTTTGAACGCTTTATTGACGATTTTGGAAGATTCGAACAGTAGGAAGTGGAAACTAGTCTTAGTCTAAGTTTACCTACGTTTAATGACAGTCATTAGCCAAAAAAGTTGTAATGACTTCCCGTTAAACTCATTCTAAAGCAGTTATAATGATGATGACTTTAAATGAGTGCCAAGAAAAAGATCTAATAAAAAAACTTTGACTCTGCACTTTGTTTCTTTCCAAAAAGCTTTTACTTTTGATCTACTCTTATTAAAATGAATGTAGATTTAATGACAACATCGTCGTTAAGTAGATAATCTATAACCGTTAAAAATATAAAGTGGCTTTCCACTGAAGTATTAAATAAAATAATCTCACCTTTACCCACCTTAGAATTGTCGCGAAAAGGCAGTAATCATCATCAAACGATATTTAAATGCTTTTTTGCGTAAGAAAAACATTATCTTCTCATTTTATGAACAATATTTTCTTATCTTAACGACATTTAATGCCGCTATTAATGGCGTTGAAGATCGTTTTCATCATCCCATTAAATTATTTTGCCTAGAGTAGAAAGCTATACAGAAAGTATTTTATTTTTATTTAATGTATTGGCTTAACAGGAGCTAAACTAGCATTAATGTCATGTTCTTCCTTCTTTTTTACATCACATTTCGTATTATATCGATTAAATAAAAATTGTATAATTTTAGTTTTATTTAATGTATTGGCTTAACAGGAGCTAAACTAGCATTAATGTCATGTTCTTCCTTCTTTTTTACATCACATTTCGTATTATATCGATTAAATAAAAATTGTATAAAGAAAATACATAAAAGCACATAAATTTTGTCATGATTGGGTTAAGAGCTGTTATGTGCCCTTCCCATATACTTCTCCCCTCATTTCTTGTCGTCCTTTCCCTCCCAAAAAGGAAGGAAAAAAGTTTAAATTGCTAAAACTTGTAGTAAGAGAAAAGGATGGTTGATTTTTCCACCTTTAATTTGTCATTTGACAAGGGAAGAAGATGAAGGTGAGCTGTAATGGGTAATAATAATAGCTTGAGAAAGAGAGAAAATGTACAAATAAGTTGTAATGTTTCCTTCGCCATAAATCTTTTGATCAGAAAGAGAAATTTTTAACTTGGCTTTGGCTTCCGCTAAGAATGTCAAGTGCTTTCTTGTATCCGCGAGTTTGGAACAGAAAAAGAGGAGATCGGTTGGTAATGGGAAAGTAGATTGGGAGTAGGAAAGGTTGAAAAGGCCAAAGCAAAAAGTTTTTCCTTATTCCTTCTCTAAAAAAGAGACAATTCTTGAGCCATTACTTCCCATTCCGAGTTAACATGAGAGAGAGAGAAGGAAAGATAATGGTGTAAGGGTAATAATGATCATTTGGAAGAGAGTCCTAAAATAAAAGACTCCCTTGAGAGGAGAGGAGCCAAGAATAAAGAAGATGAAGAAGGGGAGATGAAGATTGAGAATGAAATGCTCAAGCACTGTAGCAAAAAAGTAGCAGAAACAAGCGAAGAAAGCAATCCGGAAATCAAGCATTCTTTTGTGGTGGTGGTGGTGATAGTATCTCTATAAAACGATCAGATCAGTAGCAGAACGGCAGAGAGCTTATCAGAACACCGTTTAGAACGAAAAGTAAAGGGGAAGGAGCTCCATCGTTCGAATCTGAATGAAAGAATAGAGTTTTGAAAGAGGTACGAACAATTCATTCACCGAATAGGATTTGCAAAGAGGAAAAATCGGCCCAAAAAAGAGTAAAAGCCCAAAAGAGCCAGCAGCATTTTCTCTTTTGCTTTCTTTCTTTTTTGTGTACAAATTTGTGCAAAGAATGAGATATAGTTTGGGAGAGTGGATAGAATGATGATGGTAGAAAGTTACTTTTAACTTGAAAGATTGTGACTTTTGTAATTTACTCTTTCTCTTTGCTCCCCCACGTTACACGATTTCTTTTTTCTTTAGTCGATGATGATGATGTAACGGGCAAAGAAAACATGAAGAGGGAAGGGATAAAGTTTCAGATTTCAATACATATTACTAACAGGAAAGGTAGAAAAGAAGAAAGATTATGGAAAAGTTTGGTCATCTTCATTTCCTCTTTTTTCTCTCTTTTTAAAGTGGATTTGAAGTTGAAGAGGAAAAAGAAGGAGGACGATTGCAAGGAAATGGGAAAAAGTGAACTGAAAACTGGGCAAGCATTCCTTTCTCCTCACAAAATTTAGAAAAAGAGACATTCCAAACTAAAAGTATATCATTTTGTACTTTGTGAGGAGGTGCGCAATAAAATTGATGGAAAAAATCACTTTAGATTTTTCATAAAAGTGAATTAAATAGAGTGGTGGCTACTTGTAATTGAACAGTTCATTTTCAACAAAGTAATTTTATTAACAGACAATTTAAGCTTGATTTAACCAAACAACTTTGTTTACTGCCTGAAACCTAAAGTTTAGGTATTACCATTAATTATAATTACAATTCTGCAACTGCTGCAAATTGATGATTATTTGCAAAAATAAAGTTATAAAAATTAATTTGTATTTTTAATGAGTGATTTAACATTTTCCATTCATTCATTAGCAGCATCTAATAATTCATTCATCTTGTTAAAATCTCTTCAATAAAAATCATTCATTCATTCCTCCAACTCAGCTCAGACAGGGCCACACACAAAGAGCTAATTCAATTCGCATCAGTCATCATCATCGCCTTTATTAAAATGCGAGTGTTTTTGCAACGACCTTGACAATAATCCCACACTTGCCTTTGCTTTTTTTAACTCTGATAAAGCTTCATTTCATTTAGCACTGCACTAATGCACTGCATACACTTGTCAGTATTAAACTTTGTATTAATCATGAATGAATGATATAAATTCTATCCATCATCACATCATACATATACCCAAACAATCACAATTTCATTGATAGAGAATAGTTCGTGCCACACACAGTGGGATACTCTGAATTTATCTCATTACCGCATAAATTCCATCCACCACCTCCAAAAAAATCATCATCCTCCACTTTAAAAATTCATTCTTCTTGTTCAGGTGTAGGCAGGTTTTTTATTGAAGCCAAACTAAAAAACCTAAACCTACGTATACATTGTAAGTTAGAAATTTATTCATATAAAGTGATGTTTTATGACTGAATTACGACATGATAAGAAGAAGGTGTAGCGTTGTAAATATCAGTAAATACGGAAGTAAATTAAATTAATTTTTATTTCTTAATTATCAATGGTGATGGGGGGAGGGAGAAGCGTCATTAGTTTCTTATCAGTATCACACGAAGGTAATGCGAGGTTGTTAAGAACGTAGGCAGCAGTTGCTGTATGTAGTTAGTGAAGTTTAATTTGCTTCAGTGTATTATGCAAATATTTACTCGCAATTATAACAGCTAAAAATAGAATGAATGAGGAGGAGAGGAAGAAGAGAAGGAGAATAAAATGCGTTAATAGCATGCAAGGGCATTGCAGAAAAAAACGCTTAATTCACTACGCCTAATCTAGCGTAACGGCAGAACCAGCGGCAGCGGTATATTACTTTGCAGTATTTTAAATTGAAATAATAATAATGGCAGGACTTACAATAAAATTAATGCTGATTACTTGCAATCTGGCAATGCAATTAAGCTTTATGCCCAGCTTATTCAAATGTTGATAACAAAAATGAATCGAATTAATTAGCGTTGGTTGTAATAAGTTAGTTGATTTTTTATGACGCAAAGTTTAAAACACTTTATTGTGCGACCTTTGTAAAAGGATTGTATTTTTGCAACAAGGTTGACTTTGGCTTGTGTAAAATAAAAAGTGTATTCTGCTTTTGAATTTTAAACATTAACCAAATGGCCAATTAGAATTAAGTTTGTTTCATTTAAACTTTTTTGTATAAAACCACTTCCTCTTAATTTTACCCAGCAAATGACTGGTGCTGGCTAAGCCTTTTTAATTGATGACGTAATCATCATAAATGTGTAGCCAACACATCACTGCAGCAGCATTATTAAAAGGAAAATCTAGAGAGGTTTTGTTGGAGTAATTATATTGCGGTATTATTACAAGGAAAAGTAGGAAAGTAACGTCGGAGGAACGGGGAAGGAAGAAGAGAAAGATGGGGAAGAAGCGGAAATTATTTTCTAATTATAGCTCAACCATTTTGAGAAAGATGAAGACGGGAGAGAGGGAGAAGTTTCTTTAATTTCTCCATTTCTTCTTCCTTTCTAGACCATTCTCCATTTAATCTTCACCCCACCACCAAAACTCTTTCTTTTCTTCTATCCAATAATAAGGAAGACATTTCTCATTAAGGAAAAGCTCTGCTTCTTTTCCTTTTAAACAGTAAAGAAATCAAAATGACTGTGGCTCTGTTGTTGATAAGAAACTAGGAAGGATCAAGAAGGAGTAGTAGATGGAGGAGAGTCGTTCCAATAATCATAACTGTAATTGTTACAATCGTAATAATCGTTGCAGTTAGTGTGGAGGAAATGAAGTAATATTATATGGCGTAGTTCCATAAAGTTTCTTTTAAGTACTACTTGGACTTACGCAATATCCTATTCTATCACAATAATTATGTGGATATGTGAATGAGTATAAACTAAAAGGAGAGAAAGGAAGGAAGTGGTGGCGGCGGTGGCGAACTCCTCTATTGGAGGCTGATGGTCCAACAGCAGCATTTAATTAAACTTCTCAAAGCGTAAAAAGTTTTTTGTCTTTAATAAGGAAATGAATTTAAGAGGGAAAATGGATTCTTGTTTTTACGAGCCACTTTTTACAAGTGATTATGTTTGTTTAACAAACATTAAATAAAAAATTCAATTAATTTATTTTAATCAACTTTTTCCACAAGAGCAGTTCCTTTCTCCATTTCGTGGACTATTTAAGTAAGCGCAGGGATCATGGTAATGATGGGAAAGAAAGGGAAAACAACAAAAACACAACTTGAAACAAATATGAATGTCTTCAACAACAGCCGAAAAGGACCAGCCAAACCAGATTTTTTTATTTTCACTTTCATTTAAAAAATCTTTCCATTTTTGTACATTCTATAATAGCCAAAACGAGTCTCATTCTCTGGTCCGGTCCCGTTCTATCTGCTCTGTCGTCCGTGTCGTTTTTTTTTTAAATTACACAAGTTCCTCCGAAAAGATTCTTCTCACATTTTGGAATGTATATTTTCTTTAATTTTACAAGGAGGACTACTTCTGCTCCAACTAACTTGTATAGCTGTTGCTGACACTGACACCACCACTCTTCTTAAAAACGCTACACTGCTTGTGAGCCTTTATATATTCCTTTCTGTACAATTTTATTTTTTAATATGTAAGCCCAGGCTTGTTCCAATCCTTTTCCAGTTATGTTTATATTTCTAAAGAGGAGGAAAGAAAAGGGAGAAGGAAACGAAGAGGAAGAGAGAAAAAGAGAAGAAGGAACAACATCTCTTGGAATAACTTAATTAAGAAACTTAATTTAGCTGTTACGAGTGAGGAGGACAAGGAATTTTCTAAGATTAAGAAATGAGGGAAATGAGGCAGTTATTTTGAAGGAAACGGAGAAAAGAAGAATAAAGACCATGTTTACCGCAACTACTTCTATAAAAATACATGTTTTTCACTTAAATACTATCATCATATTAATGATACTGTGATAGCCTATAAAAGCCCACATACACAGACATATTTTAAGTCCCTTTTAAGAAAGTTAAGTTGTTTTAAATGCTTCATAAAAGTAGTTTAAAAATAAGTTACATTTTATTTCCTACTTAACTTCTCTTCTTACATCAATTACATGATGGGAGGAAACGGAGGCTGACTCTTCCATCATAAATTATTTTTTGCTGGTGAGGTAGTATTAGTTTCCAATTCTACTGCTTTTACCTCAATCTTAGTATGTTTTTGTAGAGTATTTATTACGGGGAATTACATAATATTTTTTACAACAGCAGCAATAATACATCGGTACTTGATACAAAATTCCTTTCCTTAATACCTTTCTTCATGTTCTTCTTTCTCCATCCTTCTTCTTCAAACTCCATTAATTTCTCTTGAATGGTTTTGGGCAATGAAGAGAAGTAGTTCGTCGTTGCTTCATTCCTTGTCGTTTGTAAAGAGGCTTTGATATCGCACCATTAGTTCCATCATAGAATCTCTCTTTCATTTATTCTGAGAACGAATTTTCGGTGTATATAGTCAAATGCTTAAAGGAAATATAAAGCTTTCAATTCATTACTCATCTTTCGAAAGAACATTTTGAGAAACTTATTTAACCATTTATTGAAAAAGGAAACGGTTTGGGCTAATAATAGATGGTCAAATAAATTTTCAACAGAGATTTCTGTTCAATTTCTGAAATTTAAGGAACTTTTGAACGGAACGAAATCATTTTTAAATATATTGCAAAACCTGCTATTTGTTTAGATGAATTAATTGCGACCGTTATTTACTTTCATTTACATTAAATAAAAAGAATATTAATGTTACGCTTGTCCATTTGAGATGCTGGTATTAAATACAAAGAAAAAGCGCTCATGTAGACAATTGGGAAAGCATAAAATAAAAAGAAAAATTGTAACTGTGGATAGGACGATTGCAATCGAATAATGATGAGGGAAAGGGGAATAGTCGCAACGACATTGCTTTTTCGAATGACACTTAGTTTCCCCGAAATACCACTTTTCATGCAATTAGGCTCGATACAATCGCCAGATAACGAAGAGAGAGAGATAGAAGGGACGGTTAAGAGTTATTTCATTTAATAGATCCTTCTCTTTCTTCCATTCCACTTTTGCCACTCAACGTTCTCAACTCGCAGATGTGTCTTGTCTCTTTCCCTTCCTATTCATCTTCTGTTTTTGTTGCCTGAGCTTCATCCCACTCTCTACTCCTTTTAGTGGCAACTGCAATGATATGAAGATGCTGATGACGATGATAAGGAAGGAACATGTGCTTCGTTCACGCAAGCACAGATCCCCAATTAATTTCCAATCTATTGCATTCCTAAATTACAACACTCAAGGGTTTGCTATGCGCTCTCTCTATTTTTCCAAGTCCCAATTCCTTTTTCATCGCACTCCTTTCTCTCTCATTTCAGCAAACCGTCACCTTCTATTTCCTCTTTACAGAGAAAGTTTCATTTCGGGAGAAATGCCCGGGTTCTTATTCCTTCATTTACTCAACTCATTTCTGTGCGTCAAACCATCACATTCATTTATTCTTTCATTTTGGTTTTCTAAATTAAAACGAGAAAGAGAATGAAGAGTTGAGGCTGTTGTTTTGCTGCTGCTTTGGCTATTCCAAATTGTATCTCTTTAAAAAGGTGGCAAAAAGAAATAAGAAAGAGCAAGGAAGAAGTGCCCACGCAACCTCATCATCGTCATCACAATTTTATAATAAGAAAATGTTGTTATTAGAGCCGCATATTACACGGTTCAGGAGATAAACGCATATCATGCATGTTTTTCATTTCATCTCATTCTCATCATCATCTCCTTCTTCTCATCTCTGCCCTCTTCTCAAAATGTAATTTGATTTTGTCAGGATTTCTCCTCTATGCCTTCTTCTGGTTCACAGGGAATCTTGTCTTTTGAATAAAATACTACGTTGATGGTGATGATGATGCTCAAGTGTTTACATTGATTGAGAAAACACCCATTTTCAAGAAAATTCATCAAGGCAGCTTCAGAGGAGTCGAAGTAGTTGCAGGAGAGGCAGAAAGATAGGCAGAGCCCACTAAATTGCTTTTCATGTTAATTACTAATTAAAATTGTGGACAACAACAGGGAGCAGAAAAGGGGAACAATAGAGTAATATTTGAATGTTAATTTGAGCCGGTTTTCTAATTTCTTCCTTCTCTCTCAGCTCACTTTGGGGAATGACATGAAAGAAAAAGAAGAGGAAGGAAGGATAGAGGGAGAAGTGAGGACAAATAACTCTGTAAGGAACGTTTATTGAATGAGTTTTTATTGCATTGTGTAAGTTAGCCTAAGCTAAAAAACAAGTTTTTTAACGGCACAGCTGTAGCAGGACAGGGGACGAGAGAGAACAAGAAAATCGTTTTCATAGTGAAAGTACAGAGGAAACAGAGCTACACGAGTTTAGCTTTCTTCTTGCTGTAAATACGTAAGGGACCTTCTTCTTCCTCATCCTTTGGGGAATTTCATATAAAAATTGCGTAACATTCTCTCTTTCTATGGCAAGTTGGATTTTTAGACCTTTTCTTCAGAATCCACGAGACGATGATGATGGTCTCTCTTTTCCTTCTTAAATTAAATTCTCGCATGGTTTCCTTCCCAAAACCTCACATATTGCTATTTTATTCCCTGTGCGCTCAATGCTCAATGCGATGAAGGAAGAGAGGCTCAACATGAGAAAACCTCATTCCCTCCTCTCACTTTCCTTCCTTCCTTTCTCTTCCAACTTTAGACCTTCTTCTTTCCCTTCCATTTCATTTAGGAGTGTGTGTGTCTGCTGAACTGTTGATTTGGCTTGGCTTATGAGACTTTTTTCAACAAGAAATATCCGCAATCCACGTGTGTGTGTCTGGATGAGATAGAAAATAAGAAAGTCCATAGAATAAAAAGGAACATCAAATCATCATCTTCACCTCCCACACCTTTCTCCGTTAAACATCCAAACATCATTCACTCACAGAACATATCTTAGGCTCAATATTTAAAATTGGTGTTGATAGCTTCCCTTCTCCATTCTAGTCGATCCCCTACAACACTTTGGAAATTTTATTAGTTGGCCTTGTTGGATTGTGCTTGAAAAAGTGTGGTATGGATGAAGCTGATACAAACAACTTTTTTATTATTATGAAATATATGAAATGGGAATATTCAATAAACTCCTCAAAGTATTTATTTAATTTGACTTCAATTCAATTTCCTGCGAGGAATATTCTCCGAAAAATATGATCGAAATAGAAATGGAAGGAAATAAGATGAGGAAGAAAGAAAGGTCACAACTTTTATTATCAGCTAGACATAGACATAACTGGCATACTTTTCTCCTTCTTTTCTCCTTATTCCTTTACAGAAAATTGTTTAATATTAAAAACGAAAGAATGAAAAGAAAGGTGAAGAGGATGATGATGGCAATGAAATGATGATGGGACTGTTGATGGGATGATTGTGATGAGGATATTTTCCTCTTATTTTTCCCTTCCATTCTCCCTCTCATCTCTTTTTTTTCTCGCGTAGATTGAATAATACCCACTCAAAGCCATGTCATAATTTCCACCCATTTAAGTCTTGTCAACTGTGGAAAATGATTCTTTCATTCAAGTTTTATTGAGCTTTCTATTAGTCTCCTCTGCTCCAACACAACCATCATTATCGTCATCGTCAAATCATCCTCTCTTTTCTTCTCTTTTTAACACTTGAGCTAAGCTCCTTTTCTATAAAAAAGCGAATGAAAGAGATAGAGCAGAAAAGGGAGACGGAAAAATGAATCAAAATTTTAGGAAAGAAACAAGCAGCAAACACGAGGAAAAAGGTGATGGAACAGACGCGAGAGAGGAAAGGAAAAGTGAAAAGAAATTAGAGAAAGGCATAATATGCTTTATTGGAAAAAACATCAAGAGAAAGGAGGTGAGCTCCAAGTAAAAAGGAGATGATGGAGGAAAGAAGGAATTTGTCGATGATGTGACGATGATTATGATTTGACGGAGCTGGGATGGATGATGATGAGCTTGGATGGACATATTATGTCATCATCACTCGAGTTTTTTTTGGGACATTATCTATATTCTGCCGCTATATAATATTAATAATGATAATAATGATCAGGCTCCCCTCAAAGCTCATCAAATCATCATCGGCTTGTCTTTTTCTCCCTTTTTAGAAAAAATGAAGTTTTCATTTGTTTATAGTACTTTGGCACAGAATGGGAGGATGAGGAACAGAAAGAATGCGAGTGTGACATAAAATTCAATCCAATTTCCTTTGCAAAATCCCACTTAAGTTTTCTCTTTCTACCAGTTTTCATTTAGTTTTTTAGTTTTTGTAGATTGTCCTAAACGGAAACTAAATGCCTGCATGTTTTCCTGTGGAAGAAATGAAGTAAAGATATTTTAGAATTTTTGGGGAAAGTGACAGGAAAGACAAGTAAAGAAAGGCACTTCTTGTCTACTATTTATATTCTCTTCTGTTTTTGACCATCTTCTTCTATTCTGTTGTTCACTTATTACTTTTTCCTGTCCTGGCTCATCATCCGTGCCTTGTCATGTAATAATCATCCTCTTCTCTCTTGTTGATCACATTATCCTCATCTTTTTCATAGCCATTGTTCAATTTCATCCAAAAAGCAATAGACATAGTGGAAGGTTGAACTCTAATTTAATGAAAGGAGCTACTCTTGTTCTCATCCTCTTTTGTGAAGGATTTGTTGTGGGAAGAAGAGTCCTTGGATAACATCACCACCTTTATAGATTGTAAGCTTTAGCAGGAAGAACAAAGATTAATCCATTAAATTTTAATTTGATTGATAATTTGTGATGATGATGAGGATGACAATGATTAAATTATAATTCGATAGAGAAGAGAATGAAGGAAATTTGTTCTCACAGATCCGAGATAAAACCAAAAACTAAATTGCAAAGGAGGATGATG
Source organism: Lepidocyrtus fimetarius (assembly GCA_036507315.1). Taxonomy (NCBI): domain Eukaryota; kingdom Metazoa; phylum Arthropoda; class Collembola; order Entomobryomorpha; family Entomobryidae; genus Lepidocyrtus; species Lepidocyrtus fimetarius. The sequence continues at coordinate 937 of JAANSO010001739.1, read as the reverse complement.
ACGATAATGCAAGTAAGACTCACAAAAGTGGTTTTGAGAAGAACTCAACCGAAATTACATTAAAAATTATGACAAGCATCTTTCTTTCTGAGAGAGAGAGGAAATTGTGTGTGGTAGTGAAAGGATTGTTATTTTATTACTGGTAAAGCACACGCAATCAACTGATTACGCGGTCTAGGATGAGACTGTGTGGAGGTGTTGGAAAAGAAAAAAGAAAATAATCTAAACAGGGTTGATTTGAGTGAGTGATGATGGTTGGAAGACAAAAGAGGGTGATTTAGGAAGAGAATTGCATCATTTCATCATTCATGTTTTCCCTTTTTGTATCAATTTGTGTATTTGAAAAGGCTGGAGTGTGAGATGAGTTTACAAGCATCAGTGAGCATTAAGGTAATATGATAATGTACTTCAGCTTATTTTTCTCTAAAGGGGAATCATTATAAGGAAATGAGTTAGATGAAGAACAAAGTGAATATAGCGAAAGTTTGAAAGAGAGGATGTGGATGTATGGATGATTTTTTAAGTAGAGCGGGAAAGAGTAATTTCTTAATTTTAACTTTTCTCACCAAAATAATGAAATTAGTGGAGGCAATGATGAATGAAAATTGAATTTTTTTCACCATAGCTGTTGCTCTATTCAATTAGTTCGGTTTCAAGAATAGATTCAATTTTGTGGATTACTTTAAAGCGCTTTACGTCACATTTAAAATCATGACACAGGCTTGCAAAGTATTAGTGTTTGTGCAGAGTTTTTAATATCATACAAATATTAATCGCTCTATTTTAAATTTGTTAGATCTATACTTATAATGCTTTTTTCTTGCTCTAGATGAATAACGCTTTATAGTCATTGCATCACCATCGGCATCAGAATACTTCTTTCCATTTAGATCTCCTGACGCTTAATGATAGTTACATGATTTCCTACTTTACTCTT